>JBCEWB010056240.1:0-13915 GCA_039654565.1 Peronia peronii
AGATAGATAGATAGATAGATAGATAGATAGATAGATAGATAGATAGATAGATAGATAGATAGATAGATAGTCAAGCAACCTCAGTGATGGACTGATTGGCTTTGACCTTCAGATATTTTGTTTGATGCCCGTTACGGAGCACATCGCAAACAGCGGCGCAGCAGAACAGCCTTCACGAACCAGCAGTTGGCTGCCTTGGAAAAAACATTCGCTAAGACTCACTATCCAGATGTCGTCATGCGCGAACGACTAGCCATGATCACCAGTCTGCCAGAGGCCAGAATTCAAGTAAGTTTTAACCTTACAGAATCTCGTCATGAAAGTCTTGGAGAAGATCTCCATTCCATAGTGGTGTTAAAGATGAAAATACGAGTATATCAGAAATGTAATGGAAGGATTGGTCATAATGTTTGAAAGATCGTGATCATAAACCACGCAAATAAATAAACAAAAATATCTCCATATCTCATTTTCAAAACTAAACTAAACTAAATTAAACTACACTAAACTAAACTAAACTGAACTAAACTAAAATAAAACAAAATAAAATAAAATGAAATCAAATGGAATGAAATAAATAAATAAATACATTGAAGTGAAATCATCAACGAGTAAGAGGCGGACAATAATGGGACAGAAATATATGAACCCGAACAAGTGTGTGTGTGTGTGTGTGTGTATGTGTGTGTGTGTGTGTCCGTGCGCGCATGTGTAAACATCATTTTGTTCTTTTTATTTCTGCATGACAAAGTAACATCAAAATATGCTTTTTGCAGGAATCAAATTAATAACAAACAGTTGATTCTGCAGCACTGCTGTAAAGTTTAGGTATTGTCCTGGTTAAAAAAAAAAAAGCAAACAAACAAACTTTGATCAGAAGTGTAACAAAATCAGAAATCATTCACTTAATAGGTCTGCAAATTATTCACTATGAGGCACTATAAATCTACGATCAAATATTTTGTATTTTAAGATTCAACATTTCAGTCATTTTAATTTGTTCTGATTAATGATAACTGCCGTATTCAGTAATATTATTGAAAACAATAAATTACTGTTATTACTGCTTTTTAAAAACGATGCTGTTTACTTGTAAGTCAATTTCATACGATGCAGTTGTAGAGTTCGAAAAATAACCAATCAGTTTGTTCCAGGAAAAGCTAATCAGAGCGACCCTGGATTGTCACTTTACCAGGAGGCTCTTTCCTCGGTTTTCTCTTAGCTTGTTTTGTGACTTGTGATCTAACCAATGCATGCACTACAATTCCTCACCAGGTTTGGTTCAAAAATCGTAGAGCCAAGTACAGGAAGAAGCAGCGCGGTGTCAGACACAAGTCACAAGATGGCGGTACATCCGGCACATCGAATGATGGGAAGAGTGATACGAATGACGCAGAGGTCAATGTTTGTGATGATGTCAGTAAAGACGATTCATGCCGAGAGAGCACTTATTCCCACAGCGATGATGAGAACGATAATGAGTCGAACTGTGAGGTAGTCGATGAAGAATCTCTTAAAGTTGATATTGCTTCCAAGAGTACGAAAGATGAACTTTGTTTGGAGAGAAATGAGATCTTGTCCCACCGACAAAATGCAGCCACAAGTAAGCACAATTCTTGAGATATAATGAAATCCCTGCCATCACATTCCGATTAAAATAGTTGCTATAATTACGACGATTTCATTAACGCAGCTGTTGCTTTTGGGTTATTTTCAAAATGTGAGAAGTAACTGCTATCATAATATATAATAATTATATATATGAAATGACCACCAGTTTTACTAACGACTTGGCTAATATTGTCATTTGTATTTAATCAAAATTCAGTCCAAAGGATCAGTCTTAGCATAAATTGGAGAGCAGATTCAAATTTGAGAATTCTTTCCACAAGGGATATTTTAAAATAGCAGAATTCCACTCTACCAGTGTGTGCTAGATAAATTGGTTTCTAACGTTTGCTTTACTTTGCATTAACAATAATGCATGCTGTTTGTGGAAGAGCGATAGATACCCTAAAGGACAGGTTATATTTTCTGTGAAGTACACCCACAACCTAGATGAAGAGTATTATTTGTTTTTTAAAGTTGTCATTTATTTCTTTGTTTATATATTCTTTTATTTAATAATTTCATCATTACTTATGTATTTATTCATTCATTCATTCACCTATTCTGACTGTTAAAATAATAAGAGCATTTGTCACTGTCAGATGTGCCTACAGAAACACCAAGAGAAGTGGCATTGAAAACGGCTGCAGACTTCTCTCAGTGCAGTGTTACTCAACCCAAATCTGTCTCAGGACCTTTTGGTCACGAGTCTGAGGGCAAGCCTCGTATCTCCTCTCATTTGTCAAGTACGTAAAACTTTTTCTTCATATCTCACAAATAACATATATCCCAGCAAGAGCAAATTAATCAGTTATATCCATTGCACACTGGGAGACCATCTCTGAACTTGAGTATCAATCAGGAAGTATGGTTACAATCTGGTTGTACTTCGTGACCGTCTCTTTTATCTCCTGATAGTGAAGTGGGAAAAGCTGTCAATGCGTCTGCATACGATAAAATATTTTTTATCTCTGAAAAGTATGGCATGAATTCAGCATTTTCGTACAATTATTTATCATTTCGTGATTTTATTTCCAACACCATAACTAGCCGGGGCCACAATCTGTGGGATACTGAAATATATGGACATATCTAACAAAAACAAAAGCACTTTCGTCGATAACAATCATTTTTAAGTAGGCTCATCAACAATTTATGTCTTATTTCACGAGCCACAATTCATGTAAATAGTTCATTTATCTCTCATTGCGCATTTGAGCATATTCAATAACATTCGTGAATTAGCGTGTGAGTGATGGAGTTTTATGTCCGTGTAGATTCTGTCTCCCTATACCTAACCCAAAAAAAGTGCATTTGAGTGTGTAAAGACAGAAAAATAAAGTAGGTGGAAACAAAGAAAAATGTAGTATCGAGATCTAAGGCAGATAAACTTTTGTAAAAGGTCGCTGGACATAGCTGATTGTAATTCTAATAGTATGTCATAGCCCCAGATGGACACATTTTATAACGTGTCTCCTACTAACACATGATTGATAGACCATTTCAGTCATTGATTTGCCCTGAGTTAATGAGACACAATGAGACACACGGATGATTCAAGACTTTTTCGTGTATCGTTTTTGTTTTTATTTTATTTTATTTTATTTATTTCCTTTTTATTTATTTATTTATTTATTTTATTTATTTATTTGTTATTTATTCATTTATGTATTTATTTATTTATTTTTGCTGTTTACTGCAGTCAGTAGGACTTTGACAGCAAAACTGAGTCTGGGCAGCCACATCAGAAAAAAACTACAATTATGAGAAGATCTTCCGGAGCGTATTCTTGTCATAGTAAATGTCAGTTCTGGATATCAAGACTGGGAATTTGGCTCAGTGAATCAATTGTCAGACTGAGCTTTAAATCATTCCTTCAGAGATTCAATAAAAAGACACACCGTTAGATACCTTTTAAATGCCTTCATGATAAAAATAAGTCTGATGAAATCTTGATTGAATTCTTTATCGCATTTTCATCTTAAACGATGTTTATCTGGAAAAAAAATCATGACAGCATGTGCTCAATTTATTTGATGGCAGCATTTTTTCTTTTAAACTAAGAAAGTAAGGAGCTGGTTTTTTTTTTTTTTTTTTTTAGTGAAATTTTAGTTGCTCTGTCAATAGATATTTAAAATGCTATTTAAAATAGAAACTGACTGAACTGAACATAAATTTTTAAAGTTGTTGATTTGAATGATTAGAGACCATCCAAATCTTTCATTCACTCTTTCAATTATTTGAGCTCAATTCATATTTTTTCCCCATGTGTTTCATTTACTTACCCATACCTTTCTGACTCAGTTACATGTACTCATTTTCTTTATTTGTCTCATGTTTGCAGGTGCTGACCTATATCATAATCCAGTCAGCCTGCCCAAGCCACCAAGTTTTCTGCATTCTCAGAAGGACATCGCCTCTTCCTTATCGTTGCCAAAGTCAGAGTGCGGCCCTCAAGCTCTTTCACTAGCATTTCCAACTCCACCGAGTTTGTCGTCACATCTCTCATCAGCGTTGGTGCCATCGCCACTAATGTTAGCAACATCGAATGCCCCGACTTTACCATCCTCCTCCTCATCATCACCATCTACATCCTTGTTTCCCTGCCCTTTGCCCCCTCCTTTACCCCCCTTTGGAACCTGGTCATCCTACTATTCAGCCTCCCACCTCCACGACCTGCTGATGCGGTATCCTCTGCGCGCAGAACCACCACCGACACGATTGCTGGGCCCGACAAATAACGGGAAAGACGCCATCCTAACTTCCAGCATTGAGAATCTACGTCTGAGAGCACGACAACACGCAGCTTGCTTAGGCTTATTTGAATCTGCCTCCCGGACATAACGTAGATTATATTTTTTTTAAACACTAACATCCAATAACAACAGAAACAGTTACATTTATCCTGTGTTTTCATCAGTAGAACTTATAGACGCTTTTGGGCCCTCCTTATTCCCCGTTTTTATGTTAACTCTGGGAAACCAGAAGAAAAAAAAAGGGGGAGGGGGTGGAGGTGGGGGGGGGGGGGGGATATTGTCAATTGGAACAATCCAACTATTACCAAAATCATCAATAGCGGATAATAAAATAAATATCTTTCATAACGTAAAAGTTCTGTGATCTGTTTCTGAGATGTGTTTGAGGAATTAATGAAATATTTGAAAAACAAAAATGTATTCGGCATTCTAGCTACGATAACGAACATAATAATATCTGGAACACTGGACTGTGGAGGGTTAATTGATAAAGGTAAAGAGAGAAGGGTCATATTTGCCACATCATGAAAGTAGGACAACGATGCTTGCCATGGTTGTTATTTTAGTACCAAATATTTTGGCTTCAAATTAAGCTTATTTTGAAATGTACAACAAAAGATAGGAGAAATGTTAGTTTAGCTATTTACTTATTATTATTATTATATTTTATTATTATTATTTTTATCATTGTTATCATTATTGCTGATATTATTGCTCAAGAAGTAATTCTATGAACCCCAAACAAACAATAATTTACCATTTTAGAAATCAGAGCTTAGAGCTGAGAGCTTACTCCTTGAATTCCGTAGATGTCCTTGGGGCACCTGTGAAGACGTGTCCAGCACTTTCCTCCATCGGTCTCTATCTTCCACCACTCTCTGGGATTCTGCCAGACTCAGTCTTGTCCATTCCTGTACGTTATCTTCCCACCTCTTTCTCTGTCTTCTGTCTCTTTCTTCTGCATTTTAGAAATGCAGAATTTTAATTCCTGATCAAAGAACTTTAAATACTTTTCTTAAGTCAAGCTGAATGACTATTAGAATTTTATACCTATGATAGCGAGAACTCTTGTGGATTTTCTTTCTGTTTGAATTGTAGCCTATTACGCCCTGAAATGCATATTTTTTTGTTCTGATTTTTTTCTCGTAAATAATACCATCTCTTTCGTATTTATTGTTATTATTATTATTATCAGTTTTTATATTTGTTGAAACATATATGTTGTGACAAGTTAATTTATTATATTACTTTTTATGGCAGGTATTTATCACTGATGATGTTTTGTAATAGACGAAATAAATAAATGTAAGAAATCTCTACTTTTGTATTAAAACTAGTTTTTAAGGTGTGTGCATAGCAAACACTTGTTCATTTTTCTATACCCAAAGCAATTTGAATCATACGCAGCACCAAAGATAATAATACATGAATATAGCATTTAAATGTTCATCATTGTTTACCAAACTCGAAAAAAAATCCGCCAACAAACATGAATTATAAAAAAAAAAAATCATGAGGAGTTTACATAACAAGATTCGGCATTCAGATTAGGCGACAGACAGATAGATAATGAGGGAGAGGGGAGGGAATGGCATCACGTTTTCATCCTGTTGTTTAATCTGTTATCTGACATTAAGACCCACTCAAATTAGCAAAACCTTTGTTAAAGGTCGTTGCGTTATAGGAGTATTGCTGTTGATGTTGTTGTTACTACATGTATTACTGTTGTTGTTATTGCTCGTGTGTTGCTGTTTGTTTTATTATATTATTACTATTATTCTCGCTGGAGATGATGATGATGATGATGATTATGATGTTGGTGTTTCACTGAATCATTGCCGATATGTGAATTTCATTGATTTGCTAACGTTACTGGTGATAGTTGTTGATGTGCGGCTATTGTTGGTGGTGTTGAAATGCTGTCCTTATTATCAGATATGTTTCACTGTTTCTCATATATATATACATAAAAAGGTTATGGTGAAGAGACCATTTTATACCGATCCGCAAGTGAGAGTTTAGAAGTAATCAAGTCACAGATTGCCAATCTCTTTGCCCTCTTGTATTTTGAGATATTTAGTGTTTTCTCTGAAAGAATAGTATGTTACTGACTGAATAACTTTTCTCTTGTTCCTTCCTATCACTATGATAACAATCATGCATCATCATTGAAAAAAAAAAGAAACAAACTGGTTTACGTTGTGGATGTATGCAACAACAACAACAACAACAACAACAACAACAACAAAAGAATAGATAAATAAAAACAAATATTTAAAAAATGAAAAACTACCAATGCTGTCCTTTCATCAAGAGTGGCCCATTAACAACAATAATAATTATCATTGACATTTTTTATAATACACCGAGATGTCTTGAGTATGATGTTTCTCTGTAGTATACTATTTTCAATCCTCCCGCCCCTTTCCCTTTTCCATTCACCTGCTCAGTTTCAAACCCTTTGAAGCACCTCACTCCTGGTATTCGCCGAGCACTGCATCTAATCATTTTTTTCTGGAAGAAATAAAAAAGACGCACACACGACAGTCTTTAAAAAAAAACAAAAGGAGGATAAACTTTTAGATTATCTTTTCCAAGTAGAGCACAAAATAGTGCTCAAGCTGTAAACATAAACATTTATTTAATAAAGTTGTGCGAGTCATTTCTGTAAAGCTTATTTCTTTGAACATTTTTTGTAAAATATGTTAGAAAGTCACCACTCCTTGTGAACTTTTCAACTATATTCAGACATAATATACTACACACCACCAGGCCTACTTGTGCATACGTCCACTGGTGATTTAATGCAGTATTACCCTGTAATATAAGTCAAATGTACAGCTACAGACGCGAAACTTATCTATGAAAACAGAAGTAAGCATCAGATAATTCACTCCTTTTTTTCGCGACAGAACATCTCATGTGATCAAACAAAATCAATAGTATTGAAAATAGATATAAGAAAAAATAACAAACAATACTTTCAGAAATACACAACGCATAGTATTACACTAAAAAATGTCTAAGCTTGAAATTACAGGCACCTTAACTTAAAAAAGGCAAGTTACGGGGCTTAAGTGACTGTTACCTTCAGATATTATGGAATAACATTTATTTTTATCAATCATGCTTAAGTAAACATAATTTTCTTAATTTCCATTTATGCTGAAAACTGTAATACTACATATTACAATGCGGTAACCAAGCATTTTCTCATCTCCTTTGTCAATTGTAATTTGCGGTGGAAGTTTATCATTTTTACAGGAAATCGTAATATCGCTAATTATTAATACTGTCGATAGTGATGAATGATTATGCGTGGACATTGCTCTATAGTAGGGGAACATTTGACTGCATAACAGTTTCTGACAACAATATTAAATGTTGATGTTTTGAAATAAAACAAACAGTACATAACATGATGATATGGTATTATGATTAAGACTCCTGACACAGTCTATTCTACACAACAAAACACAACTAACTAGGAAACATAAAAATGGCTGAAAATATTACAAGGGAAATAATCTACTTGTGTACAATTTAATATATCGCATGTACGCAGTTTCATCCCTTTAATTGCTTAAACCATAACTGCAAATTAAACCATACGTACAAAATACTTCAACCACAAAAAATACGTTTACATGACAAAATCGTCATTTAAATCACTACTTTAAGCTGAAATTGTACGTGTCATAAAAACACATACAGTGATATACATCTCATCAGGGATTTAGGATCATAACAGTCAGAATCATAACATAACTGCACAAAATAATTTTCACAGTTTTGAAAAAAAAAAAGATATTTATCTGTATCAAAGGTGTGAATTATCCGAGGTAAAAAAAACAGGCATTTTTTCCTATTTCATTTTGAGATCAGCTTTAGGATTTTTTTTTTTTTTTTACACCATTATCACATGGTCCACTACATTTAACTCCACTTCCCCCTCCCCCCACCCCTCGCCCCTTTATCCTCTTTCCCTTCCCCTCTCCCCTCGCCCCTCCCGCCCCCTTCGCCCCCCCCCTCCCCCCCAACCAACTATTACAATTTATTTTGGCAAAGAAATGACAACTTTTACGTTTATAAATATAGGAAGACTTGAGAAGTGGAAGGCATGGAAAGAGCGGAGAGATAATATAATGGCTAAGTTCTATACCACAGTATTAATTTAAAAAAGGCCACAATAATATGACTTGCCACTGGACTTCTGCCGAAGTGTTCTAGAGAATTTAAATTTATCACATACAGTAAATGTCTTCTTTTTCTAGCAATTGGTGACGAGTCTTTCCTCTCGAAATCACGTCCAAGTACTCGGTACTTATTACAGTTTACATCCTTCAAGCAAGAGAGAGACGTGTTTTTATTAATGTAAGGTTGCAACAGGTGATGGGCGTAGTCTGACGTGAATCTCTTCATTCAAAACACACATTAAATCAGTCTGGCAGGAAACCAATACGTCAACCATAATACAAAGGGGCGTAAATAACATTTCGATTTATTTGTCCTCAGACCCTTTTTTGAACGCGCAAAATGAGAATTATATTTTCAGAAAGCCGACGTCGCTCTATTGATAGGTCTTTGTCATTTTCACAAACTGATGTGTGGTCATATGAGAATTTTCATTTTTTTTTTTTGAGTTCACACAAAGCTGCCCTTTTTGGGTATGGGTGACGAACAGAACAAGATAAATCTGATAACAGCTCAATATAAATGAGCTTACCTGTTAAAATACAGACAGAATCTCAGCCACAAGATTTAAATGAACAAAATCATGAGGACAAGCTTCAATTAATGCCAGCCCTGTCACTGAAATGGACTAAAATAACTTTTTTTTAACCTAATTTCTGACTCCTCTCTTTCAGGTCTCCAAATCGTTTGAAGAGAGAAGGTTTGGTGGTTTTAGAATAAAAGCTTAAACAAAACTTCCTTAAATAATATAATAAGATTTGGTTCTATAGTTTCTCTCCTTGAACAAGTCACATAGCGAAATAAAATCTTTCAAAGGACTACTATTTATGAAATGTAACACATACTCTCTATCTATATAATTATCTGTCTGTATATATATTCATACATTTTATCATGATCTACATTCAGAGCTGCGCTTAATTTGTGCATATTTAATAGGCACAGTTGCAATGAAATTACAAATCTTTATCTGAGTACACAGAAAGAACGTTTGAACATTATTTTAAAAGATCACAGAGGAATATCTGAGCAACTCATTTTGGGCTTCATCTTTCTTTTTTAAACATTCAGGACTTAAATTTCAGTGTAATAAAGTCGATATCCAAAGGTTGTTCGTTTTTGTTTGTTTTTTTCCTCTCACAACCGCAAGCCCAACTATATTTCTATAAATAAATATCCAGAGATCAAGGATGGATGAATGAATAATTAATGTGAGCTGGAGAATGAATGAGTAGAGGGAAATGTGCTTGAGTGGATAGTTGACAGAGACGATGGATATAGAGAGAAAGGAGCGAGGAGATAGAGAGAGAAAAAGAGTGGAAGTGAAAGAACAAATAAAATTTGTTTTACTACATTAAATACATGATTATTTTGTCTCTAACAAAGGTTAAAAGCTGTTATCACAGCTGTTTCTCAGTTTACAAGTAATTGCCATGGCTTATGCTGTGCACAGTACAAAATACATATGAATGGCACACTGTGACGTTAGAACATTACTAATAATTTTTACAGTAGTCAAACACTTTCATAGAGGTCCTACAATCTGAACAGCCCCAGATATGAGGTGCATCTTTAGGACACCACGATAGACATGCAGTCACATGACACATTTTTACAAACATTTCCTTTCACCACTATCATCTCCTCTGCTGTCCCTATTATTTATTTATTTATTTAATTTACTTGTGTATATATATGTGTATGTGTGTACGTGTGAGTATGGGTGTAGGTATGTATGTGTTGGTTGAGCGACTGATTATTTATGTATTGTTTGCTACGGAATTATGTTCCTTGTATTGCAAAACCTAGAATTCCTCCTTCCGTTTGTTCAGTTGATCAGAGAAACGTCATACTGCGGAACATAAAGATATCTCAGTCTGGCTGTTCCTTGTGGATCTGTGAATCTCCGCTTTTATGCCTGACTAATTTCAGTTTTTAAGATACGATTAAAGCTATACAGGAAGGGAATCCATGGTAAAAATAGCTCAACCGGAAATTCAACATCGAGCTCTGATGACAGATGACGTTACCCAGGGGTGATAGACCCTTTAGTTAATTAAAGCCTTTCAGACAGGATAAATATCTGCATGTCTTCATCTTCATGGTTTCGGCGGCTAACTCATTATCATTATTATTATTATGTTATCTTTTCCACTGTTCTATAACAAAATTAAAGGATGAATTAATTAATTTGTCTACTGTTTGTTTGTTTGTTTTTGTTTTGTTTCCTTTCGTTCTTGTTGTTGTTTTTGCCTTTTATTCCAGAACCAATGCCCTCTCAATTTGAAACTGAAATAAACATAGGATCAAAAGACTTTTATTGACGAATTTAATTGAAACATGAGAAAAACGCAGCGAATTGAGTGATTGAAAGCCATTTCCCTTTGTGCCAGAGAACGACTCCCAAGTGAGTCACACCTTCTATATCTGTATTGTCGACGGCTTTAGAAATTGTTCCCTTTTTTTTATATTTTTGGCGTTTTCTCTATGGGGTTTGCTCCAAATAACAAATAACAATTGACCCGTCTTTCATCTCAGCTCAAAGATCTTTCAAAGTGAAAAGTTTAGAGAAAAAAACAGTTTGTTGCAATATGTCTGAAATTTAAGGAGTTACAGGAAAACAAACAAAAATAGGATATTCGTATTACAGAGGGGAACGATATCATATAAACTCAAATCAACCGAAAAGCCAAAGCAGCGAACACAGGAAAAAAAAACCCTTTAGATTCGTATTCAATAAGTAAATACACATTTGTTTGTTTGTTTGTTTATTTGTTTTTTGAAAACCTGCTGGATTTCAACTGGGCTATCTTCAAAAAAAAATACATCCTGTTTCTCGGCTCGACAGTGATTTATCAATATTTTATGGGCGAGTGCCATCACATAAGCTGCTTGTCAGATCTAGGTCCTACAAGTATTGTAAACAGCGGTCTGATTTCAGTGGTCCTGTAGGTTTTCTTTGGCACGCCTTCGCGAGAGAGAGTATGAACAAGATTGAGAGGCGGATATAAATCATACCTTATACAATCCAACCCTCTCCCCATTCTCGGCCCAGATCCACACCCTTGACACTAGACGAGGTTAAAGCTAACCGGGGAAGTACCATCGCCAGCCATTCGGTTTTTCCATCACCGACAAAAAATAGGATCAGATCTAAGTTTTCTTATTCCCACCTCAAGTGTATGTGAACGCAGTTTGATATTTTTTAGTTGTTGCTCATACCTGTGCCATTGACAGATAATGTTCTATTACAGATCTGTTAAGGTTACTTCCGCATGAAATGACATTTTTAAATATAACTTTCTTCAGTCAGACATTTGACACATCTTGTCAAAATGACTCTGAACTCTGACAAACGTAAAATGTGTTGGGGTTTTTTTTCTGCTATTCATTTGGCAGAAAAAGATAGAGGATGGCAAACAGACTAACTAGAAGAAATGAAGCATGGATAGATGTGGACAGACAAACAGGGGGACAGGCTGGCAGACAGGCAGACAGACAAACAGACAGAGAGAAAGATAAATAGATTGATAGATAGATATGCTGACAAAAAGTTCGATAGAGAGATAAATAGAAAGAGAACTACAACAGTACATCTGTAATAATACATTTATACTTATGCAAAACAAACATATTTGTGCCACCAAATCCTGAGACAGTATGAAAACGTACCACCCTTTGTGAAAAATAAGAGGAGAAGCTAAAATGTTAGGGTGACATATCGGGTATCCGGCGAGGGAATGTGGCCAATCTGAGTCTATTTACCGAAGCACAGTTGTGGTCAAGATAGCGGTTCATGAGGAAAAAAGTGCACAAAGAACGTTTCTGACAGGCCAGGAACAAGACTGGCCAGCACTTGGCACTAACACACAGGCGTGACACATGCAAGCTTGTATGGCAGCGTTCCTTGTGTAATGTTCCATAGATGCCGAACTACTACTGACTGTGACTGTAAAATTAGTTAATGACTGAGTTACAAGAACCCCAAGGAGCTTGTTATGCCTTTTTTCCCCCAGTCTAAATCTGAAGACAAACATTTTCAGTTTCAAAAAAAGTAAATACACATGAATTCCATCAAGTCAGGCAAAAATGTATGGCAAGTCCTGAAAAAGAAAGTTGAAACTACAATACTCAGTCATACCATGGGCCATCAACTATCGATCTTCCATGATTGTCCCAATATTAAGTGTACAAGAGCCACCACACACTCAATATATCAGGAGTCCAAATTTTGCCCTCAGTGACTATTTATATTTCTGTTGTACGAGTCTTGGTCATCATGAACGACAAATGCCACTGTGCCAGAGAAGTCAAAATTCCAAACTCCATGATGTCGATTAAGGCCATTTAAAAATGTTATAGGCAGTTATAGACACAGCCATTGACTTGAAGACTTTGTTAAGCGTTTGATTCCACTTGGTCAAAGACATTGCCGTGGGGCTGCTCCTCGTCTGGGCCGGGGGGATACTGATGAATAGAACAAAAAAGTGAACAAATTTAAAAGAATGTTGAGTATTCTAGAATTAGCATTTCAGCTTATTTCCTTTCCAATGGTCAGGTATATTTAAATGATTATATTATGAAAAAAGGAGGGGGAGGGGTGACTAAGATGATAATCTATCTCTTGCAAATTGCAGGATGAGTTAGGTGGCCTCTGAAGAAAACCATTTTCACGAAATCAAGGGTAGAAAAATTATTATCCCACCAAATAGCTCTTTTTATCTCAACCCTGATCAAGAACTTAGGATATAGCGTACAATTGAGAGTACAGGCAATCATTTTCTTTATTTTTGTGTCAAATAATTGGAGATAGCAGTGAAAGCTTTTTCATAATTTGAGCGAAAATATAACAGTCTTGTGTTCTTTCAGCCGTCACCCGGCGGATGTCTCTCTACAGCCGAAATATTTTTTGTCCTTTCTGTCTTTGTTTGTTTGTTTGTTGCAATTTAGCGTTCAATACAGAAAAAAATACGATTGATTTACTTACATCTGTTCGTTCTGCCAAGGCAACATTTCCTACAAAGAGATGCAGTGAACCCTCGTTACATTTATAAAATTTTGAGAAAGTCCAAAAGCATTCAGAAACAAAACGTATTCTTAATTTAAGGAAAGTATAAACGATAGAATGGTAGAAGATAAACAGAAGATCTAAATAAAAAATATATAGATAGGCCTATATGTAGAAAGGGGGAAAGAAGGAAGGGTAGATAGTTGATAGATAGATAATCATTAAATAGGTCGGTAGGTAGGCAGGTAGGCAGATAGATAGACAGACAGAGGAACACATAGATAGATAGATAGATAGATAGATAGATAGATAGATAGATAGATAGATAGATAGATAGATAGATAGATAG
>JBCEWB010056251.1:0-13915 GCA_039654565.1 Peronia peronii
ATGCGGGTTTTCGATCTTCGTGTCCTTCCATCCCCCGATGCAGGACCCGCGAGTCGATCCCGGCCCGTTTTCTCCGTAAGCAGACGCCATACCACAGAGCCACTGCGTCCCCCAAGCCTTCGAACGAGTCCAAGATTCAAATTTATAGCAAATTTCTCGCAAGCTGTTATCTTTCACGAATTCCTATCAAACATTTATCTTCTTTGAAGATCTTTGCTCACCTTACCTGTCTTTCAAATGCCTTGAGTGTTAGGTGTAAAGTTCACCTTGTTTCTCATTCATCTTCTCATTACAGAACGTCACAATATCATCTATCACGCTCATACCCTCAGCAGCCTTTTCTTTGCGTAAGTGATGGTTTTCTCCAAAATAAACTATAATTCACACCATCTCGCTTGTCTAAATAAGCTCACATAATGCATTTTACTGTTTGTTCACCCTTCACTTTGCTGAAGGAACAAATAGCGAGGCTGTAACAAACTGAACTCAATGACATCAATAAATGGCAAGCAGTTCACACGTATGTGCTTTGGCCTCTCCACCGTTTTACATTAAAAACGTCACCATCGCTGAAATATGATTGAATTTGAAACCCTTTAAGAATCAGTGTGGATCGTGCAAAAAGCAGCGAGCCGTAAATCGCTCATTGGATGGAAGGAATATGTCGTCACACCGCCATCGTGCTGGATGGGAGTGGCGGGTCTGAATAACTTCTATCTGAAAAGTAATAGCTTGGCAAATGAAGCTGGAAAGAAGTTGGCTCTGTTCTAAAGCTTTCCATCTATCGGGAAAGTCATGAAAATACCCCGGAAACGGCGAAACTTTTGGTAATATATTTCATTGATTAAACTACTCATTTAGGTGCTGAAACAAAAGAAGAACGTTTATGTTCGTTAGATAATTTTCTAAAATTCCTATTGATATCTCAGTACCTGCAAGATGGTTGACTATCTTAGTCAGTTCAAGGGGTTTTTTGTGTGTGTGTGTGTGTGTGTGTGTGTGTGTTTTTGGTTGTTTTTTTTAACTCCCATCTTTTCTTACACAGAAAGTGGTTATACATGATACTGATGGCTATCATACTTCTTTCACGTCAATGCCCGAGATTAGGATTGTGATCCCTGGGTAGAAATTTGTCAAGATAAATATTTATATGTACATTTGATATTTATATGACTTCCCTTGCTGTCGCAACGAACTACTGAAGCTCCTTGAATCCAGCTTGCTCTAGAGAGGAAAACTATTGCCTTTCACACCTAGGGTCAGACCGAATACTGAACGTCACAGGACAGGACTAGTGTGTTCGTCTCGTTATTTCTTTGCGACCTGACCATACAAGGGGCAGGGTGATTTCCGTGAACATGGCAGAACATGATTGCTGTTCAATGCTAATTCTGGTGATATGGGCGTGGACAGAACTATGCTCCGCATAAAGTGTCGAGTTCTCTCTGTTACATGGGTTGCATTGGAAATAAATAAATAAAAGTAATGTTTCTTTGTTGCTGACTTCGACTAGTGAAAAAAATCTTTCTGGAACCAGGACATCTTAATTTATGATTATACATTATATTCGAATTCTGTAATCAAGGTTCATAGCCGACTTCCAGATTGCTGAGGTATGCCCATCCCTACATTTACCTCATGCTAATAATCCAGGCCCATGAGCGGAATAACAATACTATAAAAGATTCCTTCGATGTTTAGATTCGTTCCCTCCGGCAAACTAGGGGCGCGACAGATGGTGGTCATCAATCAAACTACAAAATGATGACGAAGGTTTTTTCTGGATTTAGCGATCAATCTTTAAAACGCTTGGACTCCAAGAAATTGATCAGTAGAAATGCACTAGAAAATGTCAGTCACATACACATTGGTGGACGTTGCTGGATCCCTTCCTAGTTCTCAGATCGTTCAGGACTCTTAAAAGAGACATATGTTCGAGTGTGTATGGATGAGCGTGCGTGTATTTTGTGAGTGTGCGTGCGTGTTTGTGTGCATGTGTGTGTTTGTCTTTGAGCAGTGATTCATGAAATGTAGCACTAACGAACTTTGGAGGGTTTTGTGGAGAAGAGTTGGGTAATCTGCCAAACCGTAAATTAAATTCTTACAACGGAGAGATGAAAAGCAAAAATGACAGAAACAACAACAGCAACAATAACAACAACAAGAATAAAAAACAAACAAAGAAACAAACAAACAAAACCAAAAAATAACAATGACGACTTGCGTAGGCCGGATCACCCTTCCTTGGGCTCATTAAAAAGTTCCGGGTTCATTAATCAGCACATAAGACTTTGCGATCATCTTCGAAGGTGAGGGTGGTTGACACTGGGTTTTTTTTTCAACATTGGTCTGTTGATTACATCTAATCAAGAAATAGAAAAGCTAGACCACTATGATTATTACTGCCTAAACTTATTTAGTTCTGACTAAATCCATAGGTAACAAAGAAGTCATTAGGGTTTTTTGGTTCTTGAGTTTCAATAAAATGGTTAAGGCTACACAATGATTCCGCAGCCTTCAGTTTCAATTAAGACACAGCTTATCGGGGCTGTCAGACAGCTGTTTAAATCATACAAAGTTTATCATTGAAAACAACAAAGAACGCACTGTAAAGTTGATTTTTATATTTCTGCAGTCATTTTCGCCCACCATCCAGTAAATTTCTGAGCTTCTCGCTACATTAAGACGTGGTAAGCTCGTAGTAGATGGTTTTGATATAAAAGATAAATCCTTGCCATTCATAACAGTAAGCCTTTGAGACTACAAGCATTTTCAGTTAGTGAAATTAAGGCAGTAACAGGGTTTGCCATATCTGCAGTGGTACACTTAGCCTCGAGTACAATCTCAAATGTATTACTCTTGGACTTTAACTTGTGATCTCCCTTACGACTGGAGAATATTCGGAGAAAGAAATTTTCGTAGTTTTTCTATGGCATTAGTTGTCATGCATGTTCATGCCAGTTTACCACTTTGCTCACTATTAATAAAAATGTTTCCGTTCCCCTCCTTTAAGGCCCACAGATGTTACTGCACGCATTGAATTTAAAAAAAAAAAAAAGAACACCACCAACAGTAATAGAGTTGCACTCTGAAATTGCAGCCTTCACTTTAGCAGATGCCTTTAAATTTGTATGCGTCAGTACTATGAACAACACAAATGAAATCAATAGATAATGTATTTATGACCGTTCGCAATGGTAATCTAAAGAATTTCAAATACATTTATGCATACTAAAATGTATCTTACACTGACTATGACCATGGGTAAAACGTGGACACATGACGAATGCTAACGTATGTTTATATACACACCTAATGCCTGCATGTCTGTTTGTGTTCTATATCTGTGTGTGTCTGTGTGTGCGTGTGTACGAGTGTGTATGCGTGTGTATGTGTGTGTATATAATGCCGTAATTACAAATATCAATGACAAGTAGCGCGCTCAGTGTGTGTTTTTTTTTTTTTTGGTTTTTTTTTTTTTTAAATTTCATTCTGTGCAAGGAATGGCTGCCATAAGGTGCCGCTTTGGTGCACGAGACAAAGCAACTCATGTGGCACCAAAGAACGGGTTCGAAAAAAAAAGGCTTTCGAATACACCGAACAATTTCTTTCTCCCTTTTTCTTTGTAATTTGACACTCCCAACAGTTTAACTGGGTTAATTTGAATGTGATAAAGTGAACAGATACTGGGAAAGACAGTTGGTGGCCATATCAGAATGTTGTAAAATGACACAAGGAGACAAAAAAGAAAGAAAGAATTGAGAGACAAGAATCTTCTCAAGGGTAAACAAAAGGCAATATGTGGCAGTTACAGGAAAAGGGAAAGAGAGAGAGAGAGAAAGAAAGTAAGGAGAGAAAGAGAGTGAGAGAGAGAGAGAGAGACATTCGAAATACCAGTCACTGCATGGGTGAATGACCGCCAATGATAAGTTTACAGAATAATATTGTAGATCAATGTCATTCGCAACACAGAAAGGCACAGAGAGTGAACTAACCCATGGACATGTGAAGGATAGTATGAAAATTGTCAACATTGTCTCAAAAGAACGATAGCAGAAATATTATCACCACTACAACTACCACTCAATAACAGCAAATCACAAACACACTCACAAATTCAAAAATAATAATAAATATATAACAGCAAAGAGCAAAACATGCAGAGACATAAATATTGCACTACATAAAATGTTCTTTCGCACTATAGCAAAAATAATACGTCGAAAAAAAGTAAAGAAAAAATCCATGAGTAAAGCAAGGGCACCGTCTATCTTAACGCACGAGCACATCCAAAGCCAACTCCATTCCAACAGCGCGCAAAGACCTGTATCTCGTGGCTAGGCACTGATAAACCCTTTCCTTGCCCTACCTGCTGTACATGATACTTATTAACAAAGGTCACCATTGGTATTTTCCTTCTCTACCCTTTGCCTCAGTTGAACGCTCAATAAATGGGACCGAGTTTGTTTATTTCCCTGCAATAAAGGCTTTAGCTGTAGGAGAGAACTGGAAACAAACGACTTGTATTTGACTTGTTTCGTCTCGTTTGTGTTATTTGTTGGGGTGTATATAACTTATGCAGCAGAATAAAATTATGTAATAGAGCAGCGAGTGTCTTAAATTTCTGAAATGCAAGTTCCTTTTTCTAGATTGTCCACTGTTACCACCCAGTGACTGGAATATTAATAGTGCTAGTATGTTTAATCACGATGTGTTTTATTCTTACGTGATGAACGTTCAAAAGTAAATGAGAGCCTTGGCGACAGCAAACAGAAACTAAGGATATCATATGGAGAAACCAGAACCAGATCGTCCGAAAACAAGGAAGTCAAACAAGCAACCCAAAGATCGATCTACAGACTGCCTGATCTGCTGATCGATCGATATACTGTTCAACAACCCAACCACAAAATATTAAGCTTATGTGTATCAACAACTGAATGTTTCCCTTCACGCAGAGTGTTAACACAAAACAAATAAACCCACCCATCCACGCACCAGCCAACCCACTAATAACCAAGCAACCAACCAACTAACCAACCGACCAACCAATCATCCAACGAACCAACCAATGAACCAACCAATAAATTCACTTAGCTAACTAGCTAACCAATCAACCAAAAAAAATCCTGTCAACCCGTCGCGCGGCGTCAGCAAAACCACCTATGAGTCAGCCAACCAACTAACCAACCAACCAACAACCCATCTTCTAGCCCCCCCCCCCACACACACACACACATTTTCAAAGAAAAAAAAGAAAAGAACAAAAATGAAACATCAACCCGTAAAGCGAAAAACATTATGTAGATCTACAGTGGTTTGGGTTGGATGATCGACTTCGTCCTATTGACTTGGCAAAGTAGCAAATCTTGTCTGTGACATCTTTAAGACTGAACCCAGACAGACGTCCAAGATGTCTACTGACAACCGGCAACGCCATTATCTGTACTGGTTAGCGTGATTTGACGTGGCACATTTAATGAATGTATGAAAGATGTCGGCTGTGCAGTATGCCAGAGACACACCATATAGCCCGAGGACTTGAATACGGTGGACTTTAAGAATACGAATGAGAATGATAATAATAATAATTTTAAGTGGAGGAAAAAGGAGGAGGAGAAAAAAAAATGAAGAAGAAGAGAAAGTATAATTTCGAGGAGACAATCTCTTGCAGAGAAAGCTTTGAATCTCTGGGTAAAAAGACAAAGAGATTCAGTTTATTTTCTTGATACCCATCTGTTGGCGAGATCGAAATATACTGAAAAAAAGAGGGGGAAGCTGCGGAAGAAGTAAAACTACATGATGATGAAATAAAAAAGAAAGAAAAAATAGGAAGAGAAAGAAGAAGAGCCATAGTAAGTAAAAGAATAGAAAAACGCCATGAAGAAGAAAAACAAGATGAAAATAAAAAAAGAGGAAGAAGAAAGAAGAAGAAGAGAGAAGAAGATGATGAAAGTTTTTGGTTTAATCAGAGACAGATTGGCGCATTCTGCGAAATGCGGTTACCCATCCTATATGAAAAAAAAAAAAAAAAGAAAAATTCCCTCTATTAGCCCTAACACCTGTGCCAACATGGTGAAACAGAATGGGAAAAAAATATTCTTAAAAATACAAAGGGGAGACAGAGAGAGAAAGAAAGAGGGAGAGAAAGACCAAACAAACAATAGACAGATAGATAGACAAACAGACAAACAAACAGACGGACAGTTACATAGATTTTTAAAAAAACATACCAACGTAAAACAGGCTGATACTGCGGTAGCAATTTTAGAATGTGACAAGGTGGACAGTAAGAGACGAGAAGAGAAATTATGAGCAAGATTTCAACACAAGAAAAAAATCCTAGAAAAGATAGTCAGACAGACAGATATTTACAAGGGAAGTACGAAGGATGTCATACAAAGCAATGAAGAGATGCCAAACTTGGAAGGCGGAAAAAAACGTGAGCTAACTTCATACGTGAGGAAAGAAACAAAGAGGCAAACACGAGAAACGAAAACACTACCAAACAAATAATGTCTCATAATATGATAAGATGAAGAAGAGATCTAAATTATGTCAAACATGAGGAAGGCACGTGTATTATAGGTCTTCTCAACTATTACACTGAATGAGCTGCATCTGAATCCAAAGTCAATGAAAGATGAACAGATGTCTATAAAAATATTATCTTGTGGTTTATAAAAAGAACAACAATAACAGCAGCTACAGCAATTCCAGGCGAGCTCTACTTGTCGCTCGGAAGAAATGATATTTAGTTAACCCCGTTCTTGATTTAGATAGCAGTACTCATATGGCCAGGATTCATAAGAGTAACTCTCAAGAAATGAAGGTGGTCTTGCCTTATATGTCGGAATGTGATGGCAGAGGTAAACATCGTGTCACTGGGAACATCTTATGGCTGTTAACATTCAAATCGACATATCTGGTTAACTTTAGAAATTTCAAGAGTCCGAGCTCATCATACTTTGCTCTTTGATTTATACTCAGTGCGATACACAATACAGTAATACAGTACCCACACAATTGTACCCTGAAGCCAGAGACTGCTATTTATTTTTGTAAACATGAATGAAACATGCCTTCATTCGTCGCCTGACACTTAAGTACTTCCTATTGACATTTTTTGGGTTAAAAAAAAGTAGAACCAAAACATGTGTCTTGTTAATGACCAAAATGATCTTAAAGCTATTTAGTTTTCAATCGCTCGAAGATTCAAACGACAGAATATGGCACTTTTAATTGATCAGGTATTCACTTCATGCTGGTTCTCCCTATCTTGCATTCCGGGCTTTCACTTGTTGCAATGCAGTCGGCTTGCCTGTGGGTAATTGTTATCTCTATTACACGATCTCTTTAAGTGCTAGCACGTTAATCCGACACAAATTTCAATTGCAAACAACTTATAACGCACATCTAGAAAAATGCTGCTCTAATGAATTCTTCGCTGGCGACAGTCTTTAAAGCAAATAAATTCTAGAGTGAAACAGAAAAGAAGAAAAGAGAGAGTGGGAGAATGGAAGAGAAAGAGAGAAGAAAATAAAGACAGAGTTAAAGACAGAGAGAGACAGATACAGAGAGAAAGAGAGAGAGAGAGAGAATTAGAAAATATCATCACCGTTAACTAACTTAACAAATAGAACTGAATTTAAAGACATCCTGGCCTATCACAGGCAAAAGAGGACACAAATATAAAGCTGAATGTTAACTTTTCAAAAACAACGAGGCCAAAAGAAAAAAATATATAGATGGCGCCTACGGATAGGATTGCCAGTGCATCACATTAAATATGTCGTTTATTTCATAAAAGAGCTGTACATATAAGTGACTCTCACCAACAACCTGAAAGAGTAGTGATAAATGCTGATTTTGAATGTTTACATATTTATTATTGGGTTAAAGTTTTGCTATGTTTTTCTACCTTTTGAGACAGGACGTGGAAAGGACAAATTAAGTCGTTTTCAAAAAGTTTATCTTTGGTGAATTGGCATAGGACAGGCGTAAGCTTATAATTCTCCAACGATAAGTGATTCTTTTTCAAATACAATTCATCCGTTTTTGATAAAAATAACTCGTCTATAATAAAACTGGTGAAAAAGATCCGAAAGCAATTGGTGTATTGTCTTGAAATTTTGCACAGAAAACACAAATTAATGGAATTTTCCCACTCAAATAACCAATTAAATATACATACTGTAAGGTGATCTAAGTATTACTGCAATGATCACTGAGCAAACTCTTTGATGAGATTGTTCTAATATGAGGGATTTGTGGGTTTAGGGGGATACAGTCAGAATCAGCTCAAATCTATAATAACATCTGCACTGGAAGAATAGAGATGACTAATTATATTTTGTGGAACTCATAATTTTCACCATAACTACCCTTATCAAGAATTTTGCTGTCATCTTTTCTGACTTTCCTTGAAATGAAATATAAAGAAACGATAATGAGTCGTTACAAAATTGAGAGTAATTAATTGCATCAGGGTGTTGAATACAGGGTAATAAAGGCTCTTTATGAATGCTTTCACGATAAAATTATTGGATGTGCAGAGGAATTTTGACCACCTTTTGGCATATTATTGTTGTTATCTTATTAAGTTTTCTGAGGACTCCTGTACCTACTGTTATCCACGTTGATGCGACCAAATAAAGCAATAAGCAATAACAACCATCATAAACGCCGTCTTGCTATATTACTACGCCAATATTTCTGCAAAGACGGGATACAGTTCTGCGACTGAGAATAGATAAACCATGGATGGACCAAAAGAAATTCCAGCGAGAATAAAGTAGAGCAAAGAAGAGAAAAAGACGGAAAAATTGCTACTTTTGACGATAATCCTAGAACTTTCCCTGACGTCTCATTTCTCAGCACATTTTACAGGATATACTGCATTCTATCTCTCCTCCCAGCTTGTAATGAACTCTAAAAACATGCAACAAGATCGTTAGGTTCTCATGATGACAGCGATTCATTCGAAAGTAAGGAGTAATAGGTCAGGCAAAGCAGGGTGAATAATGAATACTATGTACCGCACGGTTGCCCTTTGATAAGGGTGTCTTTTACCAGACTATCCAAATAAAAAGTGTGAGAGCAACATCGGTAAACCCTTTCCCTCCTGCTTACCGGCACTGTGTAAAATAGGTAGGAAGATAGTGAAAAAAGGAAAGACAAAAGCAAACAGACGAGACAAATGTTCACCATGGACATATCGGTGGGTTTTTCACAGCTTGTTCTCACATGCACAGTATAACTACAGGTACATCCAGCACATAATCAACTCATAATTAACATCAAAACAGAGCGACAGTGACCTTGTAGAAAGAAAGACGTTTCAGTACCACAGATCCAGCTCACCTTCTTCTACAATCCTCTCTACTTTTCTCTCGTCTTCAAGCTGTAACTCCACCTCATCTATGTCTCCCCTACTCACTCCCCCACTCTTCCGATTTTCTATAGTTTCTATCTTCCTCTCTCTTTCTTTCTCTCTCTCTCTCTCTCTTCTCTCCATTTGTATTTATATCATTATTTTTATTATAAGCATTTCGTTGTCAATATCTCCATTTTTCAAATTTCGCTGATATTGCTTCCTGTCTATATCTTTGTCCTCTTCTTCTTACTTTTGCTGGCTCATATTCAAGATCATGATCATGAAGGTGGGGTAAAACAAAACTAGACAGACATACTGATATTTTCGTGATTTTAATGTCTCGAAATCATTAGAATTCATGAGGAGTTCGATGAACTAGACTTGGAGAATTATAAAATTGCCTTCTCTTCCAAGAAATTAGATTTATCGTCTTTATAAATCAGTATGCGTTGTTGTTGTTGTTATTGTTGTTGTTGTTTCTGTTGTTGTTGTTGTTGTTGTTGTTGTTGCTGTTGTTGTTGTTGTTGTTTCTGTTGTTGTTGTTGTTGTTGTTGTTGTTAATAAAATCAAATAGCATATGAGATTTTGGTTTATGTTTACATGCATGGCGACTTAGCAAGCTGCTGTCAGCCTTTAACCACTCTTCTCTCTTGTTTTATCTCCCTCACACTAAAGTTTTCCTCTTCTAATGTACTTGTCCTCTATCTTTACTCACATTTTTCATCCTTTCATGTCTGCTCCTGTCAACGATATTATCTGAGATATCCGGTCGTAGGGATGGTTTATTCCAGATTCCTGTGCTTACAATCACACCTGTTCTCTATCTCTTACATCAACCAAAACGACAGTGAGCAAAAAAAAAAAAAGGAGAAAATTATAACAATAACATTATGAACGGCAACAGATGGTGATGACAATAACGATGATGGCGAAATGCATGGCTTACCTGCTTTGCAGGGATCTAGGTACAAATCATCAGAAGTTCCATAGTCACCAGAGCTCACCCTCTTTACCGGCAACATCGAAGCTAAGAAATCAACAGGAAGGGGATTAGCACCATCATCTTCATCTCTTTCACTCCACCAGTCAAAATCCACAGTTGCCGACCTAACGTTGTCATGACGTCGGTTTTTTTCTCAAGGTGTGATCAGATACACAGTTGAATCACAGAATTCACATTCAAGTCACTTGGGCGGTTTCAGTTAAGTTATTCGTTCACACCTGAAAGACACGGCTGATCGAGTTTGGTCAATGACAGTTTAAGCCTACGTCTCCTTATGAGCGACGATTCGTTTAGCTGTTCGAGACTGACGCTTGAAACCAATCGCCTGAGGTGTCTCCTTATGCGCGACCCAGTCGCTAGCGGCTTGACGAAGTCAGGCGCTGAATTTCATGCGCGCGCGCTAAGACCGTCTCCTTATGCGCGAGCGACTCCTAGTCTCCCAGTAGCTGCTCGAAACGATAAGCGACTGAGGTGCTTGAGAGAAGTTATCTCAGTATCAAGATGGATATTGCGAAGCTCTCTTCTGAGTACATGTTCCTGTCCAACAGTGTAGCTATACTGGCTGCTTATTAAAAAAAATGAAAACAAGAGGTACTAGATATTGAATACGTTATATGTATCGAAGACGACAAAACCATGGAGTTTTCTACCAACTAATGAGGGAGTTTGAAATTGATGATGTCAACTTCAAAAATCTTTGAAGAAACAGATTGATCAGTTAATGCATAGATCTAGTGTTCAACCTCTTTGTGGAAATGTTTTTAAACATACCATGTTGCACATGAAGAAACGACGATGGTGGTGATGATGACAAGGATGATGGCGCTGATGATGATTTGACCCCTTTGAAACAGAGATTGTTAAATTTCAGTTGTTCAAATAATGCACGACATACATTCTATTGACATTTTTTTAAAATTGAAAAACTTCCTCCAGACCAGTGAACAAAACATGTAATAAAAATGTTCTGTCATATACAGTGCTCAGTGTCCTTATGTTTTGTTTCTTTGTTATCCTGGTGAATGGCCAAGCTGGCTTGAAATTTTGACACACTACATCAGCGAATTTCGTTTTTAATTTCATAATCATTCAAAGTCGTTATTTGTTTTCTTTTTTCTTATGTATTTCGTTCAAAACAATTTGATAGTCTATGTCTCGAAATTCAATTCATTTACCTTTTTTTTTTTTTAATGATGATGTGATATCATTTCGTACTTCGGGCTTTCATTTTGACACATGATAAAACTATATTCTGTAGCTGTAGACAAGATCTAGGAGTTTACACTGGAGTAACAATTAAGCTTAAAAGAAGGGGGGGGGGGGAGTGAGAGGACAGGCGAAATCTAAAGGGAGAAAGGCAAGAAAGAAGAAAAAGAACTAGAGAGCGAAAAAATTTAAAAACAAAGAAAATACGCTTTTCTATACTCTTCCAAACATTATTTATGAATTCTCTGTCTCTCTGTTGTTTTTATATTGTGGATCATATATTGCACAATCTCCACAAACAAGTTCAATGGACCGCTCTATCTGCCTTGTCTCGAGTTCTGTCAGAGCTTACAAAGTGATAACAATAGGCCTCAATAGGTCCACACGGCGACTCATGTATGAGTTGGCGGGAAAACATTTTGACCAATGATTAGGCTTGAAATGAGACACACCTCCAGTGTGACGCTTGAGAATCGCTCACCGATCGCTACATGGAGGCTTAACGTTGCGCCGCGCATAAGGAGATAGCCTCATACAAATCTTACTTTTTTTGATTTTGGAGCGCCAGTTTTTTCGAGCGATGCAACGTTGCTTCACGCATAAGGAGACGTACCCTCATACTGAAATAACTTTTCGCGAACGCCTCCGTCGCTTATCGTCGCCACGCAACTAAGAATCGCTCGCTCATCAGGAGTCAATTTTGACGAGAGCGAAAGGGAGACAGCGCCTGACTTCGGAAAGCCGCTAACCGCTCGTCGCGCATGGAGATACATCTGGTGACTGGTTTCGAGCGTCAATCGCGAGCAACTGAATGCCGCGTCGCGCAAAAGGAGACGTAGGCTAAATGAGTCTACATGCGAAATTCAATACTCGCTCGGCCCTCACAAAATGCTATTTTGATGCGCATAGCCAACATCACTGAAGCGATAGGGAACATTAACCGCGTGCGTTGCTGCCCGCCTTCCAGTGAGGGAGCGGTAGAGGCAGTTTCTTTTCCGATCACAACATAGTCCGCTGAGCTAGGGGCAGACTTTCTATAGTGTACACGTGGTGCCGATTCGGTCTGTAGACTTAAACCTCCGCCAAATTTCTAATGCTGTGGCACAGTGGGGTTGCCTGAGGAGAGAGATAAATAAGGCAGCAATTCATGCTGCTTGCCAGTACAGGCGCCGAATAAGGGCAAGGCACGTGTAAAACGGCATTTAGCCGAGAAGAACAACATTAAATTGCGGTTGAAAAGCGAAGACACAGTGACAAGTACAAAGTAAGGTGAGTATCACCGCAAACCATTCTATGTGGTATATGCTTGAAAGGATAGCATCGATCCCTTGTTTAACCGCAGTTTCGGCAAGTGGTAGCATGTCATTCAAACAAATGATGCTTTATTATTTTGTCTGGCCGTGATTGTCTTTTTCATTCTGTCAATAAGCAATGCTCGTGCCCGTTCTATTCATAATTATGACAGTCATGAAGATGGAGTTTCTCTGGTTTTACCCCGGTTTATATCGCGCAGTGCTTATGTCACGCTCCAATGAATTTTATCAATGTATTTTATCGCTCCTGAGCCACCAGGATATTTTAGTTTTGTGACGATAATGAAGAGTTTATTCAAATTTCCTCTGAAATGTTTTATCTTAGATTTTGCCCAGCCCTGCATTTTTTGGAAGAACCGGCTCTGGTTCAGCGACCATAATCCAGTTAGTTAGCAAGAGGAAAAGATAACTAGTAATTTCTTTCTTTCATGTTTGCGTCTGTATTAATGTGTAAGTGGGTGTTTATTTTATTTTTACTTTTATTGTTTTATTTTTGTTCGTTTTTTTTTTTTCAAAGTATGAAATTTAAAGTATGTGGATTTTGCTAAACTATTAGTTGCTTCAAGTGTAGCTGAAGGAAACTCTCAGAGAAAGATAAGGAAAACATTTCAGTTAAAAAGAATGAGTAGGCATGTCACAGCTGCTTGACTACAACGGTACGTCACTTGTGTAAGACTGTTTAAAATGCTTTCGTCAGAAGTCCGCTCGCTAGTAGGGCTAAAATTATCTTATAGCAAGCACGAGGCTGCGAGGATTAGTGCTAATTGGTGTCTATGTATGTGTGCGTGTATGTGTGTGTTTCAACTTTGCGTTTGTCTGGAAGAGTTCTAGAAATGAAGTGGGGCATGAGCCGTATTTATTGTTTATTGGAATGCCTGTGTTTGCCCTGAAATGCCTGTTTTTGCCCATGTTTATCTAAGTTTATTTCTGTGTCTGTAGGGGGAGTGTGTGTGTGTGGGGGGGGGGGGGGGGAAAGGGGGAAGGGGTCCTGAAAGTGATTTTTTTCCCTCTTAAAGA
>JBCEWB010056273.1:0-12550 GCA_039654565.1 Peronia peronii
AATGAAGGAATGAATGAATGAATGAATGAATACTCAAAATAAAATAAAATTAATAATAACAAATTAAATATTTAAAAATAATCATATTTCCTTTTGCTTCTTTGTGTGTTTCTTTATAATATATTTCTGATTGCAACTTATCCTATCAAACGAGGGGAAGTCGAGCAAATCAAAGACTGTACCTAAATAATGATGCTAAATAACTACTTGTACATTATTCTTCAAAAGAGTATATACAGGGTGTCCGTAAAGTTACTATACAGTAAGGCTGAAAACTCGATGAAATAGAATAGGAACTGTCTCTAGGGAAATTAACTGGATGAATTGAAGACTATCATTGTGCTTCATCGAAACAATGACAGATTTTCATAACTTGCATTTTTAACAGGACGGAGCCTCACAAGTAATTGTATAGTAACTTTCCCTTATATAGTGGGGTTATACAGGTATTACGAAATAAAATTAATAGTCATTATGTTGAATCAGTTCACAATATGATCTATATGTCCCACTTCATAATGAATTTGAGGTGATATATTCACAGGACTCAACATCTGAAGTTGATTATAATCACTAATTTCTATCTAGTTTCTATCAAACATCAACTGTCCGTCACCTTTAAACATTGGACAACTGAACACACACACCTTTCTGTAATCCCGCTGTGGACAGCCACATCTAGGAGTTAGACAAACGCATCACTTGTACATTATACATCTTCTCCGTGTCATTCCGATTAGAAAACTGAACCTTTGGCCAAGCTCGACAAACCGTTTACCCATAGAATGGGCGGTGGACGCATAACTGCGTTACGTTCTCTTTCCGCCTTACAGACAGCTATCGTGACCGCATACCTACGTGAAGTGGCTCCCTCCTGTACATAGCACAATATTAGTAAGACTGTGTCCACTTGGTGACCACTTCACCTCCTAATAAGATGACGCTATTCACAAGTTGACCAGTGACGGGTATTAAATTTTGCACGGTGTGACTAGATCTAGTTCTCTGTGAAAAGTAGAAGGAAATCTCCTCCAGTGGAGCGAGACAGATGACGATCTTCAAAGAAAGAGTGGGTTCTTTCATTAGATGTTTCGGTCTTTAACTTTCTGACATCTTCTAGAACCCCGGCCAAACCGTGGCCACGACTCCTGATGTCCACCTTTTTTTTTTTTTCACTCATGGACTCTGGGTGGGATTTGAACCAGTACCGTTTGGTTTTCGGTCCAGTATTCTAACCGCTATGCTACAATTGCCACTGTTTTTAGGGCGTAACTTATTCTATTTAAGTCTACCGTCCGGCATCAAGCGGTGTAGGGATCACATCGTTCCTTTTGCACCAGATCCAACAGGAAGAGTTCTCTGTTGCTGTTGCTAGCTCACGCAGGGCGTTTCTAATATACAGCCACTTAAGTTGAGCTTCTTCAGGAGGGAGATACTATTGAACCAATGTAGCCCCTTGCTAACACTTCTACTGCGAATATGCTTGCCTTCACTCCGGCTCTTCCCAAGTCCGTCAGAAGATCTTGATACTTAGCCATCTTGTACTCGTGCTGCCCCTCCATGTTTGTCTCATATAGAACAGTTAGCTCGACAAGGATGTACGACTCGAGCTAAGCACTATGTCCGGCCTCATACCTGACCTCTTAATTAATTCGGGATGTTCTCCACATCCTGTCAAATCGGCCACTATGCCCCAGTCGCCGGCTCCCTCCAATATTCCACGTACTAGGGTGTTGCAGGGGATCTTGCCAGGAATACTTTTGACTCTTGGACGAATGCATTTTTCTGGGATTCATCTGATTTCTCCTGCTGTGTCAGTGCCGATGCAGCTGTTCTTGCCATCACTTCAAGCACACGGTTGTGCTGCCAGGTATGTCTTCCACTGGCCAAGCTGACTTTACAACCAGAGAGAACATGTAATGTCTGTTTTCCCCTACAGAGTGGGCATTCGCCGCTGTCTCCTTCTTCCATCTGGTGAGGTTTGTTTTTGTGGGAAGCACATCAAATGCGGCACGAATACTGAAGGCCAGTTTCATGGGTACCATGTGCCAAATGTCCTTCCATGTCATCGTCCTTTGCAGGACACCTCCCTACTTTGTTCACTGCCCCTGCAGCCCCTGCTACTATCCACAAGTGGCGTTTGTTCAGTACAAGAATGAATGATAGAAGATGCAAATCAATATGGTATAAACTTAAGAACGACTTTAGCACAGTATTATGTTTTCTCAAATGAATCACGACTGGCCTTGCAAAACACACAAGTAGCTACTTCCTACTTCGTGACAGAACGATAACTGACAATTCAAATACATGGACAAAGTATGCGGCACAGGTAAGGACGAAACCTTCTGGACGATCTTCCTTCATAATGATAAGAACATAAATGTATTCTTATTTTTATCATAATATAGAAAATTGAATAATTCTAAAGGGAAATAAAATAAAATGAATAAAATAAAATTCCTCGAAAACAAACCCAGAACACAGAGATGACAGATGAACTCGTGGTGTGAAAAGATAACATGGAAGAAGTCACAAATGAACAGTAGAAAAGAGTGCGTTAACCATTCAGGAACATAACAATGTAGACCATCGGGGAAGATGCTATTATGAAACACTACTATGTGTTTAGTCTTTTATATGTATTTATGCATAAGATGCAAGGAAAGAAAAACGTGGGGGGTGGGGGTGGGAGGGGGGGGGGGAGGGTACTTACACAAAAACTGACAGCTGGCTACCTGACAAAGACATATATCCCGGATGTCGTTACAAATGTGTCATGACTTCGATAAATATGTGACGTGAATGGAAACGCACGGGTAAACACTTTGTGCAAATATTGGATGAAGCTCAAGAGGGCCGGATGGCACTTTACAAGTGAAAGACACTATAGAAGCACACAAGACAAGACAGATTAACATAACATAAAAGACGGAGATAATCCTGTTCTAACCCTAAGGGTTGAAAGACCGCAAACATAACAGAGATCTAAGAAATTTCAGCGTAGACTTTACTTTCCCCCTGTACATTGCAAAAACAAGTTTTTCTAACGATAAAAAGTGACTTCTAAGGTCAGAGCAGGTGAGGTGAATAATAAAGTGAACAAACATTTTTAAAAATAATAAAATGAAATTTACAAAAATCCTCGAAGAAAAAAAAACCAGAACACAGAGATGATAGATGAATTCATGATTGCTTTATTTCTTTAGCCCTTTCAGTCCTGTAGGGGCTGCCTCGGTCGTGTATTCATGACGGAATGTTGTTAAGCATTGTTAAGCGTGAGTCTAAGACAGTCGCCGTTAAAAATGTTGACCAAAAGACTAAAAATAGGGCTGTATGCCTTTATTGCCATTTAACTTTTGATGTGAATTTAGTGCTGTCCGTCTTCCCCTGGATAACCCTCCCCCCCCCCCCTCCCTTAAGTTCTAGGATTGTCGCGGTTTTAAATGCCTCCTCAGTTTGATCAGAAGAAATATTTTGGGGAGAAATTTTGGAGTATTTGGAAATTTTACCACAACGGCCTCGCCTCCGCCTATTCTCGCATTTTTCAATGATTTTGACTGCTCAGCATTCTTCAAAATTAACGAGCATAAAACACAAATCGGGCATCCTCTAAATGAGAAAACTAGACGTGGATTCCATTCGCAAATAGTCAGAGGGTCCCTGAAGTCCTGAGGAAGCAAATTCAAAATTTTTCCCATCCTTGCAGTCGATTTCAAACACACAAGCCTTCACTGAGATGAAAACTCCTTATCACTCGACCATAGTACCAATAAAGCAAAGCTGAGCACTGATAATGAACGTCTGACAATATCTTTGCCACCCCAAGCTTTGCTATTCTTCTTCTTGTTACGTGCCTTTCAAAGATCCTTTTTATTATGTCTGTAGACTTTCACAGAAAGGGTTGTTTGTGTTGGAGTTTAACGACACATCAGCACGATTACGGCTATACTATGTCAAACACGGTATGATACGTTTACACGTCCAGAAGAAGAGAGGCAAGAAAGCCGGACAGAAGACAGGAGCAAGAAGAAGGAGAAGAGATGTCTCCCGTGGAACGTCGAGGGTGGCACTCCATCGGCGACATCCCACCGATGGCGGGCTTACACCACCTGCAGATGGGAGCAGAGAACCTACTTATAAACCCCGCGGGGGAATACAGAAAGGACTATCTCGGCTTTAAGTGCGTGCTCAGCTTTGGTGAGAAGTATTTTTGTGAGTGCAAATTTGTAATTTGGAAATCTTGCCCGGATAGCGGCGTCTCCGCCTATTCTTATCTGATTTTTAAGTGCCAAGAGTTCTCTAACATGCGTAATGTACACACATATATATTCACCCTTACCCGAGAAGGCTAGTGGCTAGACATTGGCTTTACTACCCAAGATGCAGGAGACCGTGAATCATTGAAAAAAAAAATCTCCATTTTTTGACAGCATTCAAATTCTGAACTGGCGACTTAGGTTTTTTTTTCGCCGAGAAGCAGATGCCTATCCATAACAGCCCTCATTGCGTGTTTTCCACCGTGCATGTAATTTATAATTTCAGTTGACATTAACATTGAAAAGTAAAAAATTAATCTAAACTGTGCCAAGGGATCAGATTCAAAATTGGAGAAAACTGGAATTTTTCACAAATTAACCCTCCCCCCCCCCTTTCCCCCCACCTTCTATTTGATATCGATTACTTTGGAGTATTTTATTATTAATATTATTTGTATCTTAGTGCATTTTGATGGACAACAAAGGAATTATTGTGCTGCACAAGGCTGGTAACTATAAAATGCATAACCTAAAAAAAAAAAAGGCAAAGATGACTTAGTATCACAATGGTATACATTTTCACTCGGTCTGTATGTCAAATAACTCCTTAATTTGAAAGCGTGCTTTGACTGAGACTATGAAGAAGCAATACAAGAGAAATTGGACAAAATAACAGTGAATTTTTTTTTTTTTTTTTTTAACCCCTCCAGTAGTTTGACGGTTGGATTCCGTGCAATTCATTTACAGAACGTCCAAAGGATCTGTTATTGGTATCAGACTTTTTAGACAGACTAAATACACATCTACATCTTGTACAGTAACAACCGCAAACCGTGTAAGTCCAAAATTAGGTCACGTTATATTTGTTATTTTTTGTCTTTAAATATCCCTTTGAAACCATCTTGCATCATGCATTTATCTGTTGTAAGTTTACTGATGGGAAACTATAAAAGCATTTGCCAGAGGGTTTCCAATGGATAGTATATTATTAAATGTTTATGAGAAGAAAAAAAGTGACCTAATTTTGGACTTACACTTTGCGACTGTTTTCGTCCACGTGCTGTTATTCAAACACGTACATGTATTTATATTTATGGCTCATCCTTTTTGGAGATTTCACATACATATATCACAAACCAGAATTCCAGAAAAAGGGAGGAATTATATACAGAAAATAAAAACAAAAGGCTGAGACAGAGATGTTGATTTCAACAATATCTATTTACAATATTCATGTCAATTCCCACACCCCAAAGATCTAGGCAGTAAAGAAGCTATTGCAATAAATAAAGAATCTTAAAGAAACATGAAATAAATAAATAGATCATAGAGAGAATAAATAAAATCAGCGAGTGATTGAAGACCATTAAAAGTAAAATAGAAAACGTAGATCCATTCCATCTGTAAAGCTACTACATGTATATTAATTTCTGTAACAATGAAACAAAGGCAAGAACCAGTTTTCCTCTTTTCTTCAGTCACACTCCTATCATTAGGCCCGTCAAAACAACCTCCACTAGGAGGTTGAAAGACGGTATACAGAACGTACATTAGTCTTTTCTATTGCTTTCATTTCAGTCTTCCTCCTCTTTTTGCGATCATTTCTAGTCTTTCTTCAACACAGTCAACAAGAACAAATACATGTACAGCAATAAAGCATAATCAGGCCTTCAACATTCATACACCTTTTCTGCAGAAATGTCAGGATTTGACTAGTTTAAGAACTTGTGAAAGAAGATCTATGGACTAAGACGAATTGAATAAAATAAAACAAAGTCAAATGAAATAAATCCTTTCACACATCAGGATCTATCCACGTGAGATTACGGTATGCGTATATATATAAAAAAAAAGTTTGATAATTGTAAATATACATGACAGTAAAATGCTATTCCCTGTTTCCAAAAGTTCTGAATGCAATGGTATCGTCAGGCAAATCATTATATATGAGAGTGCTATGTTATTTATATACCAGCATTTTGATTTTCAGTGTGGACTTTTTCAGTCTTGACAGTGACATTGCAGACACTGCTGCTGAAAGATTTTAATAATACCAGCCTAATCTACCACAGGCAATGGGCAGTAAAAATAAAACCCTGTTGCCAGCGAGTGCTTAACCATGTAGAAAAACACTTGCTCCACAGAGAGCAACAGAAAGAGATTTATATAAATTAATCTTGAAGGAAGGAACTGAGCAGCCTATAACATATCCTATTCATTTCCATACCTGAAAATGTATGTGTTGAACAAAAAATGATGTGAGAGACAGAGAGAGAGAGAGAGAGGGGAGGGAGGGTGAGGAAAGGAGGGAAGGGTGGAGAGAGAAAGAGAGACAGGCTGACAGACATATAAATACACATGACAAAACAAACTGGAACAAAATGCAGTTTTTAACGCAAAAAGTGGTCTGTGCTGGAAAGATTCACTGGTAAGCTAAAGCAGACTAGATATTCATTTTGTACTTAATGAAATACATACAGATGTAACCCGAAAGTGGAAAACTGAGACACTGAAACCAACTACACTACCCACCATTACTGACTGCATGGGGCACTACTGGCTCTACAAACAATTCTCATTCCCACACCTTGATCTCTCTGACACATATTTGCACATGTCATGTGGACACCACAGTCAAATAAACAGCCTTGTTTTACATGGCTCATTCATGACAGGAGAGGAAAACGAGTCCATTAAACAACCAAAAAAAAAAAAATAAATAAATAAATAAAAATAAGAAGTAAAAAAAAATGTAAAAAATTGAGACAGATGAAGACAGCAGTATTGACAGCAAAATTTGTTACTTAACTGTATTTATGGTCATACTCTGTATTATCCCTTTGTCGTTCCTTCATTTTTTTCATGAAATTTTACAATTTACATATGGCCATGAAAAAATGTATTTGTTCATTTTAGTTATGTGATCTGCTTTCATCAGAACATCAATATTTTCAACTATTTTAAAAATGGTAATGTTGAAACATGGACATAGTTTGCTATAAAACCAGCTAAAAATAGTGCACTGCATCAGCTGTTGAATACCAATTTTCATAATGTTGAGATATTGTCACAGAAGTGTCAGTAACTGAAATGCAGGCCTACAAATACAAGTGTGAAGTTATTCCAGGATAAAGTACTCTAGAAAACATCTGGCCGGATAATCAAAAGATTTAGCCAAAAGAATGCATTGTAAGAACAAGGCCATGTGTCTAGCAGTACTAGATACTCACTATCAACTATGATCAACCAATGGTCCATCTGTAAGTGTTCAAGCTTACATGGCTGCAAATTTCAACGTGAAATTGCTTGACGCAAGAGTCTCAGACACACATCCTAATCACATACATCAACGGTCATAAGGCCAAGAGGCACAGCTCGAGCTATGAGTATGAGCGATGTTAAACATCGTGATATTTTCCGTTGCTTACAGCTATTCTTCATCCCATGGTGATCACTTGTCATGTGACCAACTCAGTGATATTTCATGCAATAGTTATCATAGCGCAGTTCACAGTGCATGCAATAATTATCATAGCACAGTTCAATGTGCATGTAATATTTATCATAGCGCAGTTAACAGTGCATGCAATAATTATCATAGCACAGTTCACAGTGCATGTAATATTTATCAAAGTACAGTTCACAGTGCATGTAATATTTATCATAGCACAGTTCACAGTGCATGTAATATTTATCATAGCGCAGTTCATAGTGCATGCAATAATTATCATAGCACAGTTCACAGAGCAGCTCATTACTTGATGTGTGGCCCCAGCTTTACACTCTTACTGATTTCTATTAGTAATCCAGATCTACACATCTGAGGTGATTTCTGAATAGCTGACAATCAAAGGCCTAACATGCAACAAATCTTTGTAAAATCCCACATGAAATAACAGTCTCTGAAACAAATGAGATGGCACATCTCCACTCAAAATTCTATTACAAACCAACAAAGATAAACATCAAAATGATAACAAGAGAAATTAACTCAAAACCAACACCTACATTTTGTAAATATTGTAACCTCATGAACTTAACAAACAGTAGAAGATTTTTCCTCCCTCATCATATAAATATATGGCAACAAGCTGAAGCTAATCACTGTGGCAAATGAACACTGATAATTCAAAAAAGCATTGGCTACAATATTAAATTAACATTATTACATGTATTATTGAAACACAAATAGGTAAATAAATAAATAAATACTATTTTTTCTTTAAAAAAAGATATTTAAATGTATGTTGTACATGTATATGCTTTATACTATATGTCTGGAGAAGTTAGGTTTCTCCCTCTGTCATTAGGTAATGACTGCTTCAAAATATAGATTCTCACTAAAATTCTTTTAAAAATTTCAAAGTAAAAGGACATCATGTTTCAGTAAGTACATTATAACAATTGAACATACACATAACATAATTGTGATTGGTAAGTGACTCATGATTTATCCCCTAGGCTTCACCCTGAAAAGTGTGTCTATATATAATTGCAATTATAGACATCTCATAAAAATATCACAGAGTTCATTACTTTTGAGTCCCCTGTTTTCCATCAAGATGGGTAAAAATATTACTTTCTAATGGATAGAATTCCATGATCAACAATTTAATTTCAATCAGCTGAATTTCCTTTCCATTTTTCTTTCTTTCTCTCTCTCCCCCTCACTCCCTCCCCCCCCTTTTTTAAGACCAAATAAGACATAAGCATGTAATCTACAACTTTTACTATAAACACTCGATTGCAATATCTTTCTTGGAGCAATCATGTAGACATGCTTTTCAAAAATTATCGTTTCAGATATGAAAAATCATTTTTGTACCAAGATCTGATGTACTCATTCTGTTTACTCTGAGATGAGCTTAGCCTGTTGTATCGAAGTGTGTAGAGAATCTACTGAACTACATGTGCACTGTGTTAGTGATTATTTTTATATAAGATTATGTATATATACATATGCACTTGTTTTGGTGGAGATCTATCTCAAACTTGCTGCTCCATTATTGCTACTAGTCCCCTGATTAGGAGTGAACACACTGAGTTTCTCCGTCTGCTACCAATACTGTATTACAATATATATTACCTGTTCCCCAAATTTCTTTTTAATATGTCTATATGCTCCTACACATAGGCAAGAAAATCGGAACAAAAATTATTTTCTTTCAAATTGCTTGCACAAAAACTTTACATTACATCCCCCCCCCCCCCCCTCCAGTTCATTTCTTCTTTCACATTTCTCTACATGAAAAAATAAAACTTCATTTCTCAAATCTCGCTGCTAGACAAAAGCGAAGTCGCAATATAGAAAACAAATGAATCTGGCATTAGAGCTAATATAAAAAAAAAATGATAAACAAGAAGTCACGTTTATATAATTTAATCCTGTGCAATATCGACAATGTAAACCGAGTACGTCCAAAATCAGGTCAAGTTATATTTTTGTCTTAAAATATCCCTTGGAAATTCTCTTGTATGATGGATTTATATGGTGCAAGTTTACTGGTGGGAAACTATCGTAACTATATCAGAGCATGAAGCAAGAACGCAAAGGATCTTGGAAGACAAAAATATAACCTGACCTAATGTGGGACCTGCATGGTTTGCAAACGTCAAATTCGACAGGGTTCATGAAGCTGAATTCATGATAACAGGAAATCTCTCTGTAGACAACAGGAGATAGCACTGGATAAAAGCAGATAGATATCAGGACTGTTGAAGATTCTGATTCACATCAGCTGACTAGAGTTGACACATGGTAAAGTTTTTAAGATCATATAAATAAAGAATCTGTCCATCCATAGACATTCTGGTTATCTCAAGCCCATGATACCATAAACAAACAAAAATATATTTGATAATAAACTTTTAACTTAATAAAGTAATAACAACAATGATAAATAGATAACTGAATAAGGAAATAAACATTGTCAAGATTCTGATAAATTAACAGGCAGTCATAAAACTAATATCTATAAAAAAAAAAAATCCCAGCAATGTCAGAGAGTTGTAACTTACTTGAAAATGTGTTGTCTAAAACCACAGGCTCAGTTGAAATCTCTTTTCATTAACCTCAGTTGTGCAAAATAACATTCTGAGAAAGGGTCATGGTCAAATGTGACCTTGGGGTGGTTAGGAAATAAAATAGATCTGTCCTCTTCTTAGAGCTTACATAAATTTTCTGGAAAAATTAAAATAAATTTAAATAAAGTGTGATCTTCGGTTCATGAGATTTAAATGTAAGTTGTTCCCTTCAAAGTGGAGAATTTGTTTTACAATCATTCTTTAAAACCTTACATGTTGTGGCAGTCAGAATGACCTGCATAGGGAAGACAACAGTATTTCTTGATGTAAAGAGCAACTGTATACCTGGCAGTAATGCAAAATTACCCACAAAATGTGTAATGAGATTTAAAGGTTGATATCAACAGTTCAATTTAAAAACCATAATAAAACAAAAACATAAAAATGTAAATATATATTTTGTTTCTGCTCTCGAGAAACTTTTGGAAGAAAACTTTAAACACAACTTTCCCAAATCTAGCATTCAATATTTCTCAATTTTTAATAAATTCATGGACAAAATCTGGGAATACCTTCATCGACCTCAAAACAAGTCTTAAAATTTATGATATACGATACATATTAACTAATGATATGCATTTAATTCAAAACTGAAAATTTTTGCCATATGACAAGATTTCCTGGCATCCAAAGCCATATATGTCTCACGGCCAGTCAAAATAAGACGTAAGTCGCTGGGCTAGAATGGAGAAATCGGGCTTTGAATGTAATGAGGGGGGTCAGACATCGAAATTTTTTATTGCAGAAATCGAAAGTGCATTCATTTCTGAACAAGACAGTATCGGTCTTACCCTCGATTTATAAATATTACCTCATTAAAATTAGGTTTGTGTGAGGTAGGCATGTAGATTTATGCGTTCGACCGTTCATTTAAACTCGATTTTCTCGGAATTTCGGTCATTTCTGGGAAGTCACCCCTTGTCTCTTTAAACTGCAATATCTCTGGCTAGAATAAAGCTAACTCAAAACTTTTTTTCACCATCTGAAAAGGTATGAAATAAGCTTTCACATGATACCAAAAACCCCATATGGTGAAAAATCGACATACGTCTCATTTTGACTGGCTGCGAGACATTTACTATTCATCAGTATAGTAACCAATAACAATATCTAATAGTATAAGGATCCTCGTATCGATAATTTGTCTAAAATTTCCAGTATTTCTTTCACTCAGATACCAGGTTAGAAGCTCAGAAATCAAGACACACAAATGTTATGCTTGCACCAGACACCAGGTCGAGAAGAACCTGAACGACACACATCCGTGTGAGACCACAGGCCTCGAGGAAATCACCTACGACGGTAGCTTCCTTTTCTTCCTCACCTCGAGTAGATCGAACACTTTGATGATTGAAGTCACGTCGGTTTTTAATATCTTGCCGCTGGACTGGACCTCTCGTGAATGTTCTGTGGACTCAGGGACGTGCTCGACTACTGCATGTAAAGACAACGCTCCAGTTGTGGACGGGATATGCGATCTCTCGGCCAAATGGTTTGCTATTCGCCTTTCTCTGTGTCAGACCCAAGAGTTAAGAGAAGAGTGTTTGCGACAAAAACCTCGGAACTTCCTTGATGAGCAGTATAGAAATGCTATGCCTGAGTCTGTGAACATCACAGCTCTGGACATATTTTATGAAGAGAAACTTGCTACAGACGGCCATCGAAATGATTCTTGTCTCTATGCGGCAGATAACGACCCTGAACCAAATCACTCGAGCTCAGCCACACTTAAAGACATAATGACCACTCCGATGAAGCAGTTGATTTCATTGCATGAACAGACTGAGAATTTCGTATATCTGGAGGTAAGTGTCACGGAGAGGAATGATTCTGACACTTTAAGCATCGAGGTCAGTGGCTGGTTCAGGCAAATTGGTCAAAATGCTGTGATTAACAAGCATCTAAGCGTTGTTGTAGTTCATACCCTGATGACAGCTGGTGTGGAGGGAAATGTCTCTTTTTGTAGGACATTCCTCTTTGGTACCCGTCCCACAAGCCCGGTTTTGTGTGAGGGATTGACATTCTGTTCAAAAGAAAACGAGTATTTGACATCTGATGTCAACAGAACTGCAGTCGGTCTCTTGGTTCTGGTGGGATCTCTCATACGAATGATGTTACATTTGAATGGGGTCTGACCAGGATGCTTTTTAACATTTTCCGTATATCAATGGAGAGGGAGGGGGGGGGGGGGGAGGGGGGGGGGAGGG
>JBCEWB010056294.1:1641-13914 GCA_039654565.1 Peronia peronii
TTTCTTTTTCTTCTCTCCTCTTGTCTCCAATTTTTTCCCCCCCCCCCCCCCCCGTCCCAGACACCCTTTCCCTCTTCTTCTCTGTTTATTCCTATTCGTATTTGTTATTCTTCCTACGACAATGTCGCTCTTTCTTTCTCTCTCTCTTACACAATAGGAACATGTTGTTTTCTTCGTTCTCGACCTGTGTGTCTGTGATCGTTCCACGCTGATTTTACTCACATTTCCTCTGTAATCCATATCGCGAAACTTGTTTGTTCAGTCTCTGGCTTGTCTCTGGCTCTGCGTCTCCTACAGTTGTTATTGTCCAGATAACTCTCATAACAAAATTTTCCTATAAATAACTCTCTTCCTCTCCAACCCTTAATAATTGGTTAGTGTATCCTGCCCAACAAGCCAGTTTGCCCATCTTAGAGATTACATGAGAAGATTTTAAAAATACACAAGGTAACATCACAAATTCCTAAATGTGGCGGAAAACAGAGGCCATTAATTGACACTTAAAATACTGAGATGGAGAATGGCCAGCCATCAGATGATTTTGTTTATCCTTGGAAGAGAATTCTTAGAGACATCCCTTGTTCCGGACAGTGTTTGTGAAAAATGACATCTGAGGCCAGTACGAAAAGGTCTCTAGTATGGTCCCCAAGCGTTCCTCCGGGTACTTGGCGCTCCTCCGGGTACCGCCGTGGACCGAATAAAAGAAAAAGGGCTGTTACCGTTGAGCCATGAGATTGAGGCTTATTGAAAATAAAATTGTTCTTAAACATTGTCGATCTGGCATTGTTAATGTGCTACACCAGAATATTTTTCATCCACGAGTAAGTGCTCATGTTTTTCGTCTTCAAAACCTTAGTTTAGCTTTAGGCAAGAAAAACTGAAAGTTGATGCTTGGACTGCTAGTGAGAGGAAGAACAAAATGCCTATTCGATATGCACTTGAACTGTTTATGTTAACATTATTATAAGTATAGAACATATATATACTCTTCACTCGCTTCACTTTTTCAGCAGTTTACATGAAAATAAAAATTGTCCTGTTAATAGGCAATGCATTTCATTGGTTCCTAAAATGTTCATATATTCCTTGACAAATAAATCTTGCATCACGATACTGAGGTTTAATAAAGTAAGTTGGAAGTAAACATTACACTGTGCCACAAACACACATAAGTATAAATATAAGTATGAAGGAGAACAACAACCATGACAAGAACAACAAAACACCATGAAAACAAGTTTATCTATGATAAACAAAGCCGCCGACAAACAAACGATAAATAGCACAAGTTTCCGAGAAAGGAAATATTTTTTGACGGCAACGAAATTATAAAAATCAGAAATCAAACTTCTCATGCATGCCCAGAGCAAACATCTATTTATTGAGCACAATTGCACAGTAAATGTCTCCGAGATAAGCCATTATGAACGCCCCCGAACCCAGCAATCAAAATCAATTTATCAATCATTCGCTTGAAATAGGAAATTCTGGAGAGAAGATATTCCTTGAAGGATGCTTCATGGAATTGTATAGAATTAAGAAGTTGCGACTTTTTTTTTTCTGAATACAAAATGTCTTGTCTTTAAAATATATATATATATACATAGCATGTCCTTAAAGTCTGGATACATGGGAAAAACAACTTATCACATTTTTTGTGGAGTTTATGCATCGGGATTGTATGAATTTTGCAAAGGGTATCGAATTTTGTATCACAGATGGTGGAAATCATATAGAGTTTTATATATCAATGTTCAGATTAAATGAATGTTTTTCATACTTTTTTTTTGAAAATACGCATTTCACCTTGTGTCCAGACTTTACTCAGTAAAATATGTATTTTCAATAAAACAACAGTCGCTTAAAATTTCATTGATATTTAATTTACATCATAGGTTGCAATAGTATGGGACTCGAACTTTCAAATGCAGTAGTGTTGGTTTGTATTTTCTTTACTCTCTCCCCCGCTCTCTGTCTTTCTCTTTAATATTGTTTATTTGTTGTGTTTCTGCTGTACTGTTAAACCTGGATGCAACTACGTTTGATCTATATCACTAGTATTTTCGGAATCAATTTCATAATTTTCACAGCCTACCCCAAATTGTTCACATAAACTTATCGAACAAAGTATCGTCATAAAATTAGGATTTCACGCTTCTCGCTCATTGCCAGCGCTACAGCTTACTATGTAAAACAAACGGAGCGTTAACTGCCTCTATTTGTTAAATTAAGATAAAGATAAGTAAGTCATTAAATGTCAAATAAGTGTCAGGCAAACATTTTACGCTGTAATCTCTTACAATGTTTCTTCCCTGAAACATTGACATTATAGGCCCAGCTTGTAGAATTTCATAAGGTGAAAGTGCATTTCTACATCACTTGGAGGAATTTGGGACAGTTGGTCGAATAATTAAATGCATTCGCAGTCTCCAATTTCATTGTAAACAATAACGGCTCAAAACGTCAGATCTTTCCAATTAAAATTGCATGAATAGTTTACTTCACATTTCTTGTTGTCCTCTTTATCATTGTTGGTATATAGGACTAAGTTGAAAAAAAAATGTGACTTACATTGTATCAATTGATAGTGAGAGTAAATAATGAAAACTTTTGCAACATATACAGCTCACTATGTAAAACAGACGGGGTGTTCACTGCCTCCATGTGGGTTTTAGAAGAAAGTCCATTATGTTTGTTGTATGGCATATGTATGTGTGTCCCTTGAAGATGAATAGTTCCACCCGTGGCAGGACTGAAACTCTACGACAGTAACTCTGGTTGGTAACTGTCTGACAAAATGACTCAGTTGTTTCGACATAACTGACGTGCAAAACCAATAACTTTACCTTTTATTAAATTTTTGTGTTTCAATGCTACGTTATAAAGTGGTTAAGCCCCTTCTTGCCACACAATATTAGGTAGATTCATAATAAAATCCTTTAACATGCATGCTTTCAGAATAGACTTATGTTTACTATATTATTACTGTAAATTTCAGAGTAAGAAACTATGACAGGGTACACGTTAGTAAAATTGTGGTGATGTGTCTTAACCAAAAACCCAATCCTTTGGTGCCCCCGACAAGCTCTACAACACCAGCCCTTAGTGTGGTTTATGGCCCTGCATATCCCTGATCTCTTAGTGCTCAAGAGGACTGTGAGTGGCATTTGCTTTTAGTGGTGCGTGTAGAGTGAAGACAATGGATCCCATGGGGGTTTGACCATAGAATTTGTTATGATTTTTACGATTGTTATCATTCCAAGATGGCCATCTTGGCCAGCCCAGTCTCCTTTTGTTTATTGCAGAAGAAAGAATATAAATACTGGGCAAAGAGTAGGTCTCTGATTATCATCCATTCCTATGGTTTTTATGAATTTACAATTACGTTTAAACCAATCTGTAACACAACAAGTTCACACTATCTTGACTTATTTTATCATAGATTATTTACTTGTCCAAATGCATTACTCACTTTTTTCCATATTCTTCCCTCCCCCGCTCCACGTCCCCATCCATTTGAAAAAAAAAAGTGAATATGAACAAATTATGCAAATCATGGCAAATTTCAGAAAAATTCAGATCCTGATCTAAGTTATCCAGATCTTTAAAGATGTGTTATCCGAGTATCCCTTCTTTTGTAAAGCAAAGCATGGCTATGTATTAGGAAATGTCTTACTTTCAGTTCACCGCCGTCGCTTCTGCCAATGTCTTAGTGGTGCATTTTAAGATGAAACCTCCTACAACCCACTCTGTCCTCCTCTGCTCTTTGAAATTCAGCAAATCTCATTCCTGGTTATGTTTTGTTTCCATCTCTTTCTTTGTCTTCCTCTTTTGACATGATTTTTACAAGGTCCTATAGCTTGCTGGGTCTTAAAAAATAAACCTACAGAAAACATTTGAAGTTTAGCCCAGCATTATAAACACCTCACATAGCAGTGCATCATTGCATAAGAATGTACGATCGTGAAACTGATTATGAACGTGATTTGAGAAATCTGTGGCATCTCTGACATTTTTACGAAAACCTTGTGTAGTTACGGATTTCAACATAATCATCCAGAACTGCGAGGTTTTAATTAATTAACGCCACTGATGTTCTTAACTTATCAACAGTATAAATTTATTGATTCAATGTAATCAATTCAGTTCGATTCCTGTCAGAATATCAGAAAAAAAAAAAAAAAAACGGTTTAAGGTTTCGTGTCTAACACTGAAATCCGTTGTTTCTCATCCTTTGCTTTTGATGTGAATGACCGACTTCTCCCTTCGTGCTAAGATGGATTTTATTTTCAGATTGATTCAATGAATTAATGCCCATTACTTTCAGGACACGGGAAACACCAGCTCTGTTGTACAAACTACTTCCTTAAGATCAAAGAAAATATTGAGATGGTCCATTAGTTAGTTTTCCCACATGTTTCTTTTGCACCGGCGCATCCGTCATGTACCCAGGACCTAAATGCTGCTGTCAGTCACTGGCATAAACATAAAGCGAAGCAGGTTTTAAAAAAAAAGGATAATTTTGAGGATATAAAGTAAGAAGGAGGCAGGGAACAGAGCTTAGAATTTCATAACTATTTCATATTATGAGCAGCTTACAGATCAAGCTGGTGTCTCTCTAGTCTAGGACATACGTTACTAGAGAATAGCCATCACAGGTAGTTCAGGTATTGTTTGGAATTAACGACTATCAGTTCCTTTGAATTCGTACTACTAGTATTTGTGAGCTCTTCCCTGCCATGTAGACGGTTAATTATTCTATATGGATCTTCCTAACTCCAAAGTCGTTAGGGACCGATCAGTTTTAGGACTCACTTTTCTTATTTCGCACTGGAATTTTCTACCAGACAGCATACACTGGGATTACATGATATCCATAATATACTACTCAACAGAACTTAAGGCTCACTCTTTCAACAGCCAATAACAAAGAAAGCTTAACCCACTCATTTCAAAACGCTGCAAAAGTTTAATACCAACCATCCATCTTTAAGTCAACGGCAGTTCATAAAAGTTGAGCTGCTTTTTAAACAAATTTCATACGGTTTAAGAAGTCCACCGAAGTGAGTTTCTTTGTTTGCGATATGTTCTTATATAAGGCAGCATGTCTTATATGAAACATAATCATAACCTGAATCCACTTTGTTCTTGTATTTTATTGTTTTTATTGTCATATTTTATATGTGTTGAATTACCGGGGAATGTTAAAACTTCCTGGACTTCCTTTCTTAACCGGATTTCTTCCGAATGTTGTTGAAAACATTATGCTTTTTCATTAACGTTTTATTAATGAATGATTCTTCGCTGGTTCACAGTTATTCACTTCTGTCAGATGCAATGATTATCATCACCATCTGGATTTATTGATGGTGTGCAGGACACTCCAGTTTATGATTTATCGTCTTTATGTGTTTAATTGAAAAGATAGGGGAAGAAGACAGAAAGGAAGAGAGAGAGAAATAGAGAAAGGGAGAGAGTGAGAGAAAAAGAGATGGAAAGGAAAGAACCGAATAAAAAAAAAAGAAAAGAAAAAAGGAGAGATAAGGAGAGAAAGAGAAGGAGGAAGAGAGGATAAGAGAGAGCGAGAAAACAAAAGTACAGAAAAGAGAGAGAGAAAGAGAGAGAGAGAGAGGAAGACCACACTGAGAATGAGAAAGGGAGTAAGAGAAACAATGAAAAAAAGATGTGTATGCGAGAGATAGGGAGAGTGAGAGAAAGAGAGAGAGAGAGTGGGAGAGAGGGAGGAGGAAAAGAGAAGAAGCAAGATGTACGAATTGTGTCATTCTATCCAGAACACTTCAGCAATAGACCAAATTGTGTAATGATATCAAAATCAAATACTGCTATTTACTTAGAAAACCCATGGCAAAAACGTTTTTTTTCCCCTCTATAATCTGGTGAAGATGTTTTTTTGCCCACCTAATGACCGCCTTTATAGGACATAAGGGTTCAAAAACATGAGTTTTAAAGAAAAAAAAAAGACAAAGCAGTGTTCTCTTTTTCAATCACACACATGTACACACACACATACACGCACTCACACAAAAAACATACAATAAACAAAGTTATTATTAGAGGAAGTTAACATTTCCAAGATCATTTTTTTCTTAATTTTATTTGTTGTGCACATTTCAAGAGAAAAGTGCACTAATAGTGATTTTTTTTTGTGTGCAACTTCTTCACCATGCTTGTCCAGCTGTCGGCTAACTATTTTGTTTACCAAAGACTGTTAAAGATATCATTGCGCATTAGACCTCAAACATGGAACGTTTGTAAAGTATGACCCCTAAAATCAACCTCGCCGCTAGACAGTCTTTATACTGATGAGAGATGGCGGTTTTAATTGGTCTCTCTCTCTCTCTTTCTCTCCGTCTCATTGTTTCTATCCTTCTCCATCTCTCTGCCCTGTTTTTTTTCGTCTGTCTATCTCTCTCTTTCCAGTCCACCCTCTCTCTCTCCTCTGTCGCTCCTGATGAATCTCCCTTCCCGCTCTTACAGAATCTTTCCCCTGGTTACTTCCCTTCCCGCAAGTTCTACATTCCCGCTCTCCACCCAAACTGTGGACTCCCTGCGTGCGCGCACGCGCAGGATATGAGGCCCGTCTAGCTACCCCCTTCAAATTGTCTGCTCACCGGAACAATGTGCCAATCAGGGCACCCGAAAAATCCCGGATAATGTTAAGGGGTGAACGAAGCCATAGGAACACCGATTTCCTCCAGGCTGACATAGTCTTTTGCTTGTGCGATTTTATACAAAAATTTGCAAGGTATTCTGCGGGAGTTTATGATTGTCTCACCCGGCCTCTTCTGTCAGGTTCAGAGCCTGCCAATTGCTGCAGAAATATTGCTAATTCAGGTAAGACGAAAGTTTTACCAATTTCTTTCATAGATTCTTCAAAACTTCCCGAGTCACTAATCCTAGAGTATGAAAAACAAAATAGAAATAAGGCTCCCAACATCTTGAGAATTGTAGTCTGGGGTGCCCTCTGATTTTAGACTTGCAGGGACAGAAATGAATGTCAAATTACAGAGCATTGTTCACCACAGTCATCGTGCCATATTATGTTCCAGACGTATTTCATTTCCTTCCATGAAATTATTTCTCAGTCTTGTATTTAGAAAACTACGGACTTTAGAAAATAAAATTGTTTTGGAACTGATAATGTCATTAGATTCTGCATACAGATGCTATTTGTGAAAATTTTATGTTGTTGGGCATTTTCAGAAACAAACAAACAAAACCGGCAAAAATAAACAAACAGACAAACAAACACACAAATAAACAAACAACAATATCTATTTCTTCAATTTACTTTGGGTGACAAATCAACAGCAACATCATTGATGCTGAACGTACAGGCAACGAGAAATATTAAACAACAATTCAAATTCAAGACAAACAAACTGCACTAACGACCACAACAACAACACCAACGACCACAACAACAACACCAACGACCACAACAACAACGAAAATAGCAACAACAACAATTTCCATCAGATTAAAGGACGCTGCACAGACAGCACAGCCAGTCATTCTGATGCTGTAAATCACAATCTGTCAATAATCTCCATACTTGAGACACTGTTAACTCACAGACCCTGCCGGATTATACTCGAGTCTTTGACAGGTCATTCATAAAGAGGGTATGAATGAAAAGAAAGAAATAGTGAAATATCAAATCTTACGTCAATTCCCTCACATCCGTTCAGAACCTACCTAAAATAATGATCGTCAATAGCCAGTGAATTGCTGCTATAATCAGATTTAATGAAAAAAAATAGTGTGCTTTGATACTTCTTTTTTTTTTTAACTGTCCACTCCTGAGAATATCTCTACGGTGTTTTTAAATACTTCATCTACGAAGATATCATTAGAAGCAACTGGACTGCAGGAGTTCTAAGTGGCACTGATGTTCATATTTCAGGAAAGGCAGATTTATGTTTCAATGTAATATAATATGGTTGCTCTATTCCTTCACTGCTTGCTGTTTGAAGAAAAGTTCAACACAAAGTATGATAAGCTAATCTTTGTTAAGATCAGTCCCTTGAGTACCACTTTTCACCTGACTGAGGAGTGGACGGAGAACTGCTTCACCATATATACCTGTAGCCAACCATGGGCCACACACTTGCAGGTTGGAAGAGCATGTCTGTGCTGATAGAGAGACATGATTAATAATAATAATAATAATAATAATAATAAAAACAATAATACTAATAGAAAGCATCTATAGATTTGTGATAGAGAGCAGTTTTAGTCAAAAAAAATCCCCCCCCCCCCTTTTTTTTTTGTTTGAACTAAGAAAGTCAACTTTTGTACTTCCTGTGAACATATAGCCAACCTGTGTAAAATAACACAAACAATGAGATAGAAACACGATATCGGTAAAACAGATTCACCTGTCTGAGGCAATAATTAATTGTCTTAGCTGTCCTAACCTATCCTGTCTCCGTCGCCTCTCCAACATGTCTTGTTCTGCAAAACACATCACCAGCATTGGTCACTCAGGAACCAACCCATATGGCTATCATGCATAGGTTAGCGATGCCTCAACCGTGTTCAGTTTATGACATTGGCAGTAGCACTGCACTGTCTTTGTCTGTGCAACAATTAGTGCAGCTTTTAACTACGTTTTCCTCAAATGTTTTGATACTTGACATTTGCTGGAAAGAGTTAGTGATGGATGTCGACAACCACCCGCTCCTCGATAAAGATATCAGCAAATAACAATCAAGTTCACGAAGTCGCACATACACCCAGACATACACTACTAAACAGTCAAGGCCAGAAATCGCTAGCTTAATGATAAAAGCTAAAATGGAAGAAGAAGAGCATACCTCTGACAAAGATTAACAATTGCTTCTATGTTGTCAGTTAATGAGCTCTTCAGCTCATTCTCAACAAAATAATCTTAATAAGCTTAGTCAAAAAGAAAGTTTCAAAACTACTATATGAAAGGTAAAGGCTTACACTTTATACCACATTCTCAACTGTGTATTCCTAATTGCCTTCCATATTTCCGTTAGTTGGGACGCTAACTCTAGAAAGAACCCAACGTTAGAGGAATGACCTGAACCGTTTTGTTCGATGAATATCTTTTCATAAATTCATTGTCACTGCTTATAGCCAACCAGCAAACAGGAAGTAGACGACAACAACAACAACAACAACAACAACAATAACAACAACAACAACAACATCATCATCATCATCACCAACAATAACAACAACAACAACAACATTATCATCAACAACAACAACATCAACAGCAACAACAACAACAAAACCATGCTGGTCCTGTTTTAAGTTGCGAAAACAATATCACCCACGGCTATTGCTTCAGACACACATAATAAATCAGAGATGTAGAAATATATTACACAAACTATGAATATATTCTAACGATAGGAAATAAAATATAAAATATATAATACATACCCAAATACATTCATAATCTTAGCTACTGGCAGCTTCAGCTTTTGGTTACATTTGTCCTGACTCTTTCATTTGCACTCAACAGTAGTCATACCTAATAAAATCAGTGATGTAAAATTTACCCAAGCCATGAATAAACCATCATAGCAACGCAGGCTAACAAGGGGACCGAACACCTAATGTCTAACACACTAAACAATTTAGCTAATATATTCTTCAAAACTGTGGTTGCATTATTCATGCCTCATTCATATTTGATTCCCATCAACCTTTATTGGATTTTCTGACAAATTTACGTAGATTTATGAGCAGAATATGTAAACCTGATGACATTATCACAATCTTTCTATTACGTTGCAGTATATATTTTTACGAACGAATCATCGTCCCAGGACTAAATTGTCATAACTAGAGCATAATACTGTTGCTCACAATTTAATTCTGGGACTACGAAATGGTACTGTCAATGCATGAGCAACATAAAAAGGCACACGTGTGGCACCGTGAAATAGTTGCAAACTCATTTAATACCATCCACTTACAACTGCTAAGTTCGAACCAACTTCAGTCTGTACATAGTTCATTGGTTTACTCCTTAGCTTTTCCATTTTCTTAGTCAGCTCATCACTATGGAAGATCCAAGAAGGTTCTCCAGACCTAATAATGTACAGCGATGGATAGAATCCTATCTGTACCTATAGACTCCAGTAGAGATAAACTAAATGGCTACACTGCTATGTTCAAGAAACTGGTCATTTGAAAGTTGGAGCGCCAAATATGTCCGGGTTGTTAGCGAAATATCTATATTAGCTAATGTCCACATCGTTTGTTGGGGATATTATTTGTTGTAATATAGTGTTAGTTTTATTATAACAAAAGTATATATGAAATGCAGTACCCAAGGTGATGCTCCTGAACTTGAGCCGTCACTAATACATAATGGCTTGGATTGACGTAACAGGACGTCCAGAATCAAGTAAAGGCATATGACTTTACAATGTTTCTTTCATATACAGGCCCTTTTAATGCAGAAAAGCAGAGCAAACAAGCCAATGAAGAGAGTAAGCGAGCAGACTTTCGAAAAAAGTGCAACATGCAGAAATTAACGATATGGCTTTTTGTTGTTGTTGTTATTGGACAGAGTGACTGACTGTGGCTGTCTGACGCCGCGCTGAAGGATAGGAAACTTATGCTCTCCCCTAGGGTTTTCCTGACGCCAGTTACACTCAGGCCATTTATCATCATAAAATCCCAGCCTGCCACTTTTTTTTTAGGCAGGCTTTTATAAAGTAATATCTGTGGAATTTACCATTTCGGCGTCACTGAGGTATTTTACCAAGCTTATTATGCGTATTTTATCGACGTTTTATCTTCCTGTAGAAATTATTGCACGTTTTATGGCCAATTTCCATGAAGTATCCCATTTTTTTCTTATTAACGACAGGTTGAAGGACGCCATATTACTGATAAGACAGTCGCCTTTCAATAGCCTTTCCCTTTTTTCATCCCCTTGCTAAAAGCCAATGAGGCTGTCTAGCAGAGGTCAGCCATATAGCATTATTAAGCCACAGTTCGCAGTTTCACTTTAATTTATACACCATCTCATCTCTATCCCCCCCCCCCCCCAAACCAGCGGGGGTCCGAGGTAAAAAAGTTGGTTCTCTCCTCCCATCTGCAGATGGTGAAAGCCCGCTATCTATGGGATGTCTCCCATGGAGTGCCATCCTCGCCGTTCTAGGGTCATATCTCTTCTCTCTCTCTTTGCTCCTGTCCTCTGTCCCGCTCTCTTTCTTCTCATCTTCTTGACGTGTAAACGTATCTTACTGTATTTGGCACAAAGAAGCCGTGATCATGTTGATGTGCCGTTAAACCCCAAACAAACAAACAAACAAACAAACAAACAAACAAACAAACAATCAAACTACTCTGTCTTATCAGTCTAATATTTTTCTCCTGTGTCACAGTTTGGTCGTGGAAACTGTTATCTTCATATATATATTTCATTTGACAAAAGATTCCTTCCGACGAATACCAGCTTTTTTAAAGGATAGAGAAAAGGGCACAAGAGTGATAATGTATATCTTGTGGTTGTATTAAAATTAAACAAAACATTCGAATGCAATTATATTGCCCATATGATACTATCCCACATTTACCAACTATTCCACAACTTGACTTTAGTAGGTTATTTTTCGGTAATCGAACAATAATACAACTATTTTATCTACGGCTTTTCCACTTGCCACCAAGGGTAAAATATCTAATGCGATAATATTTGTCTCGCATACCATCTTGTATTGCCATACAGCACAATCATCACCTAGGTGAGCCAGATCCGGGCCAGTGATGGCAACAGTCTAGAATGCTCTGTTAACTGACTCATGCCCATGAAAGCCAACACGATTGTTTGTTACTCACAATATTTTCATGTGGATGATGGGTTTGTAATTCTGTTAGCTACACTGACAAAATCCCACTACATGGCTGTGACTAGGAAGGCCGTAAATCTAAGTGGATGGGTCACATCAATATCTATTTTTCGTTTCTTGTCTCTGACTCAGGGGCAAATCTGGCTTGAGGTGAACAGTTTCGAATTTCACATTTATCATGAAACTGATCAAAGAGCACACAAAATACGAAAGCAGCATCAACAACAGAATGACTTTTTGCTTGGCAATTTTGGTCTTTCTATGCTGTTTGATCATGAAGATCTCCCCTAGAAATTTCCAGGGGGAAATTAAAATGTTTGTGTTTTCCGAGATTGACAACAACAACAACAACAACAACAACAACAACAACAACAACAACAACAACAACAACAACAACAACAACAAC
>JBCEWB010056305.1:0-30593 GCA_039654565.1 Peronia peronii
AAATAACTCCAGTAAATCGGGACTAATCCGTACAAATTTTGGTGATTTAGAAACCTTATTATGTGGAGCTTTTAATCCTTAAAACAAAAATGTCTCTCATGGTTCCAATTTTATGTGATGAAGAGAAAACGACGGAAGAGCTAAGATTTCCTGTTACACCAATAGGCAGCGCGTACTCGCCACAGGAAAACGAACATGGCGGACAGTCGGGGAGCTTGCATAACAGCAGCACGGGTTCAGAAGTCCTCCGCTCCGTCTGATTAGTCTGTGTTAAGAATTAAACAAAAACAACGCTTCACGCAGAAGAAATACATGTACCTAGAATGGCATCGTTCGATATTGATACTTGATTCATGTTCAAGAACTGACAATTTAGACCCAAATGACAATGCAGGGCTTGGGCAGAGCGGCCCGTAATTCGCACATACCGTATCTCGTACAATGGTCAGCCAGGCTATGACTGGCTTCCATTTATGGTTGTAACCCTTTAAGTTCCTTTGAGTTCGTAACCCATTAACTTCCGGTGTACTTAGCCGGTATCGAATGTAAACATTTTTGCGTTTTCTTTCCCAACCGTAATTCATCAACTTATATTTATTTCAGCTAGAATGAACAAGCAACAACTATCAAAAGATAAAAACGAGCGAATTCTTTAAATGCTTACAATTTAAGTTATACATGTACATAAATTTACATTCTAGATCCCTAGATCTAACAGATAGATCTAGATCTAATCGAGATAATATGCCCACGGACGGTAAATCATCGTTCTGATCGAGTCTGGGTCTAGATCTACCAAAAAGTCAAAGCGGTTAGTGTTGCATTTATGTTCTTTTCTACATTGACATAATATTCCTAAAACGGTAAAAGTAATGACAGTGGCAAGTCGACATTGAAACAAACAAACAAACAAACAAACAAAACAGACATACGTAACGGAAGAACTTACATGTACATGTATCTACAAAATCCGTCTTACATTCGTAATTAGTAGGGAAAAAAAGTATGTTTTTTTTTCTGTCTTTTCTTTTCTTTCTTTTTTTTTTTTTTCAATAATAGATTAAACTTTACTTACAATGAAATTGAAAATTGGTACATGTATGCTGTTTGTTCTCCTCATGTGTTCTGTACTGACATTAGTGACATAGGTTTAAATAATGGGGAAGATTCATTTTTATTATTACTAGACCTATTATTACAGTTACTATTATTATTATTATTATTATTTATTTCGATTACAGTTTGGACTTAGCACCCTTTGAAAGTCTGCGATGCTTTTCGAGGGTTCTGTCACTTTGAACCTTATCTTTTTTCAATGGGACTGGGCTGGTTTTCTTACCTTGTTTTTCTGTTTTTCTTTCTCTCCCTCTTTTTTTTTTTTTAACTACGTAGGGCTAACTTATAATTCATATATGAATTAACTACTACAATCATTACGAATGTAGCAAATCTACAACGACCAGCACCTATCGTCACCATCGTCAGTACTGCATCAGTAACTACCACAATCAATAGTGCAACATTGTCGCCACGCTGTTAACATTTCTACTACATTACTTGTACCGGTAGTACTATTACCACCATAAACTTCACCATTACTTAATGTCACCACCATGAGCTCTGGGAAATATAAGAAGTCTCTACAGAATACTATATCGTTTGAAAAAGCTCAGAAGTGCTAAATTCCAGATTCAGACTGTCTTCATATGCAACACAAACATGACCACTGATATTTCAGAAATACAGTTGTAAATGTAAATGGTAACAGTTGATAAGAAAATGAGATTAAAGGAAAATCTTTAAAAATTTACCACAGATTAGGCCTGATGCTAATCAGCGAAAGGAGTGAAGGCAAGAAAGTGAGAAGGAAGAAACAAAGAAAGAAAGAAAACATGGATGAGTTAAAACAGAAGAGCTAGGGACCCACCGAGCCCAGTTTACTTCACTTAACCGTAACCAGCCGAGCCTTCTCCACTTTTTTTAAATATTACTAATTCACCCAATCTAGTGTTGAGAGAAACAAAGTTTGCCACAGTTTAAATTAACGATTTTATCTTAGATTTAGGAACTAGGCCTAGACGATCTGTAATTTATGTCCAGATTACAGTAATTAGGAATATCGATTATATTCTATGTTAGACTTAATGGCATTCAGATGATAAGGGATGATTGGAGAAGTGTATGGACAGGCCACTAGACAAGAGTGGGAAGAAGGAAAAAAAATATGTTGTCAAATTTGAAACTTTACTGCCGCAGTTGAAAACTGCGTTTGGCTTTCTTGGATAGCAAGGTATTCCATCTTTCTCCTCCATGTTGATTCCTTGCAATCTAAATTTACGCAGACTTACAAAGTGTGCATGCAGTGTCTACTTTTTAGATACAGATTTTTTAAGATACAAAGATTTAGAGAGGATTCTGTGCTGAGAATGTTTCTCACATATCCAGCACAGAAACTGCATGTATCAGACAAATAAGCACTTTTGCCGAAACAACAACAACAACAACCATAACAACCCCACCACCACCAACAACTTGAATTGCAATTACACATAGAGCTAACACTTCATCTAAAACTTCGTCCGCCATTTTTCATGAACACACCACAACTAAGTCTGCATAGAATCCAGCACTGAACAATTGTGTAAACAACACAGGGTCGACAGACAGAATGCTACGTGTAAATGTGGGACAAACGTGAGGGATTGGAACCAAGAGGAGAAACCTCCGGGCCGAGGGAAAAGGGAGGGGCATCCGTTGGTGACAAACTCAAAGGATCCTACCCTACGTGTAAATGGGGCTTTATTTCGAGAGGGGTGAGACGGGGACGGGCCAAGTCCTTGACTGTATAGTATAATTCTATGTTCATTTTTCTATTGAGCCTGCACTTGCAAAAATCTATAATACGGGGTACCACCCATTGATGTACGTCAATGGTACGAACTCTCGCTGTGCCGAGAGTGAAGGCCCTTGGTTTCTCAAGTTCTAGTTCTAGGTTAGGGAGTTCCGACGTCTAGCCTTTTCGGACAAGTGCAAACATATTTCGGAGGTCTCGTGTGTACGTTACGTACGAGGCTTTTATTTATTTATTTACCTCGGATAAAGAGTAAACAGAGACGCTGCTGTTAGAGCAAAGTTTTCACATTCCAAATTTTTACTAAAACATGGAGCTAGATCTAATAGTAATATTCTACTAGATCTAGTCTAGATCCATGACTAAAAAAACTTATTCTTTTTTTTAAAGAAAAAAAAAGCAGATCCTTCCAGGAAAAAAAAATCAAAGCCATGAGACCACCACGTTTCAAATACATATGTTCTGAGCCATGTTCCCAATATTGAAATATTAAATTGTTTCGTTTTACCTTCATACTCGTTAAACGTTCACATCTTAAAATTTTCAGCAATGGCCGCCTCCATTATCTTCCCAGAGTAGATCTTGACTTAGACTGAGACAAGAGCCGTATTGTGCATAGTCGACATGTCTGACATTAAAGTGACACCCCTTGGTATTAATCATTTAAGAAAAAAAAAACGTTGCAGGAGGGGGAATTGCCTCATACAACAAGATTATTCATAGTCATTGAGTGGGCTTTTTTGTTTTTTAGTAGAAATCTAGCCATGTGCTTTTTTTTTTGTTGCCTTTTTATAAAATGTGTAAACAGAGATATTGCCTAATCCAGACTCTTGTTTCTTTTCCTCTGAATTCGTAGAGATAAAGGTGTAGAATGTTCTGGTATCTAGAATATAGATCTAATCTAGATCTAGTTTGAATTTCACATGTGGTCTTTAAGTAGATCTAGAATCTACTATACGTCATGGGTTAAAAAAGAAACATGAATCAATGGACCTTCTTCTTACAGTATGCCAGAACATAAATAACATCATATGGTGAAAGGCATCAAGAGCTAAATCTAGATCTTGACTTAGCATGATACAGAACTAGAGAGATCTAGATCTTAGGAACAAGACTTCTGTATTCTTGATCAAAATCGAGAATCTATAATTTGTAGACATTTTGGCACTTCAGCTGGTTTCACATAATTATTCAAAAATGATACTTCCTGAGTTGAGCAAGTTTAGGTTTTGTGCTAACGATGCCCCTAAACTGGATATTAGTAGCTCCCAAAATCTCTTCATGGTTGTGGAAGTGGATGGGACCTTGATTTTTGACTAGTGCGGACATTTTTGCATAATTTAAGGCTAATGCTGTTTGTTAAAGATGTTGACTCATGTTTCAGTTTGAATACAACTGACAGTAATAAGAGAGATGGTGATGAGGGGGGGGGGGGGGGGGGATAAAAAATAAATGGACTGAAATTTTGCTTATTAACCCAGTTAAAACAAATCTGTCTAGATGTAATCTAGATAAAAATAAATCTGGATGTCTATATTTAGATCAACTTTTGTGAAAGCTCTTGTTGCTAAGCGAGTAGATCTAGACCTAGTTAGAAAATAGTTTGAGTATTCACACTGATGGAACATAACTATATATCTCAATATTTATACTGAGTTAGGGTAACAGAGAGCAGCAAATTTCTCTTTTCAGACAAGTTCTTAGTTTTTTATTCCGATTCAGTGCCATGTCAGTTTGGAATAAACTGATGCAATACATATAAATCTCCTTACAACAACTATTAAGGTTTATTAATTTATAATAAATTCCAGACTGCTAAAAGGCAGCACATGGATGATACAGAAAATATTCTTGCATGAGCAGGACAAACTACAGAACAATTATAAATCAAGTTGAATGCTTTTGCAAAAGATGCTCCTCTCTTCCTTTCCCTTTTTCTCTGTCTTTGCTCTCTTGGGCATCTTTTGAATTAGACAATGCTTGCATGTTGTCACATGGATGTACAATATGTTTATTATTATACATAACTCCTTTTTTCTTTTAACACTCAAAGAGCGAGCTATTATCAAAAGGACAATTGACTACACTTCCTTTGTAGAAATGAAAAAACATTGCATCTATATAATGTAACTTAGTATTTATTTATATAGCTCAATATTGCTAGTTTCTTGATACTCCATAAAGGTGATTTCCAACAGCAAATCAGTGCCTCATTTATTTGACCAATTTTGCTCTTTCATGATGTAATTTTTGCACGGAAGCACAAAATGGCTGACAATTTGATGTTGCCTGTGGCACACATGTATCAGAAGTATGGTTTCATCATAAATGATGAATTTATGATCTTAGTACCCCAGTGTATGCGCACCAGGGAATTCTTCATAGTACTTTTGATTCTCTCTGTTTATTGAATGAACAATGACAAGAGCCTGCTGTATTCAAATTCTTGTCACAACAACTCTGCTTTATAGTATCTCAGCAGCTACATTTCTCATCACTGATGATCTAGACAATTGCTTAGCTAATGCAATAGATGTCCTCTTATCATATTTGGTCTCATCAGTGATGACACATTGACTGTTTTGAACTGGATGGCTTGTTTCAAAGTTTGATTTTTTTTTCTCTTTGTGATTTATCGTAATATTTTTCCTTTCTTTTGCATTGCAGGCGCAGGTCAGGGTGAGTATTTTAAGATGAAACTTTAATCATCATACAGTGTAGTCGAGAAATACTGATCTTAAATGTCAGCTTTCAACTTTGTTCAGGAGATGTGCTCTGTACATCTCAGAGTTGTTGAAAGCCTTCACATCTGTCTGTAGTGAAGATGAAGAACTCGATCAAATTTCAATACTTCTATTTGATTGTTTCCTTTTCATGCAAGTGCATTGTCCACTATGCTGCTGTAGATAATTTGCAAAGTTCAACAAAGTTTAAAAATTGATATTTTCATAAAAGAGTGCTTATTTTCTCAGTGAGAATAATTCATGTGTAAGGGCACTACAAAAACCCCAACAAAAATAACAAATAAGAAAGTAGCAACTTTAGTTGAATGTGGGTACCTACAAGATCTGATGACTGAGCCACTATTTTAATTATTTTATTACAGGATTATTTCCCTTTATACTGAAATTACCACTTGTACCCCTGAAAAGGGTTATTAATAAAGTTTTAATTCTGAAAACAGTTAAAGGAAGCCATTACAAAGTCTGTGAGGGTGTCTGTATTATAAGGGAGTCAACCGCAAGTGAAAAAAAAAAACTAGATCTAGTATGATGCAGAATCTGGCCTATCCCGTCACGGTGCGAGAACCAACATCAATAGCAATAACACCGGCACAGCACTCTATTATACTATTCTGTCGTAACCTACGCACTTTGTAATACATGTACATGTGTAGTACATGTATGCTGTACCAAATACTGTAGGCTCTGCCAGGATGCTTGATTATCGGTCGGTTGTACGGCAGCGCTAGCTCTGGAGCCCTGTTTCACTTTATCACCCCCCAACCCCTCCCCTCGTGAACACATGGCCTTCTTACGCTGCGCGCAGGCAATACATTGTCTAACCTCTCTCGCCCCACCCACAGCTCTTTTTGCTTTGTTTTCAAACCGTAGGTATCCGCGTTTGTGGAAACCACGTGTAGAGGACAGAAGCCAATTTTTACCTTTGTGGCGGCGCTGACCGGTTCACTTAAAAGAAACTCACGGCGATGGCTTCGATTTATGCAAGAGGCATTTAATAGGCACAGAGAGGAAAAAATCTATTGTTTCGTTTTTATTCGATTTATCAGAAATTCGTATTATCAGAGTTCGGTTTGAGTGGACTCAACTGTATATTAGTGGATGTGATCCCAAGACCAGCTAGCAATAGTCAAGTTTTCTGTACAAGTATTTGGGTAGCTTTATCTTTATCTTGTCTTTTTCTTCAGAAATTGTGACATTTTCAACATTCAGAGAGACCATTGTAATAAACAAGTAAACTATTCGTATTTTATGATTTATATAGTTTCATGCCATTACTGGAAGTCTTATTTCATAATTATATAGTTACAGTAATAAATTTGCTGTATTTTTATTTTTGTCACATTAAATCTTAATGATGTATTCTCAAGATGTTGGTCGTAGCTGCATCCTCCTTAGCATGGGTGGTAAGAATGTCATGCTGGATTGTGGAATGCATATGGGATACAATGATGACGTAAGTGTTGCTTACGAGTTAGCATCACAGTAAACCATTGTGACACTTCTCATTTCTTTTCTCAATAGATGAAGAGCTAGAAGTATTTTAGGGATTTATTGGATGTTTATTTATAGCCTCAGATGTCTGTGGTGAAATAAATCCATTGAGATTTTTTTATTCATTCTTTGTAACATTAACAATTATAGAAGAGAAAGAAAATATGAGTTCTGGACACAAAAAGTTTTTAAATTAATAGGGAAATTAAACTCTGAACTGAGAGAAGTAATATTTTGAAGTAAAATACATGTATGTAAATAATACAGACTTCATTTTTTGTTTAATGCTTAGGAGTAAAAATTTTTGCAAGATCAAATTTATTACTTTTAGACAGTAAGGATGTTCTTGTTTTGTCTCTCTAGACGTTTATATAAATTGATTGTGGTATTCCTGTGTTTCCTCTCAGAGACGTTTTCCTGATTTCACTTACATCGCCAAAGAAGGAAGATTGACAGACAAACTGAACTGTGTCATTATTAGGTAACCTTTCCAGAGACATATGATTTTGGTTTGATTTTGTAACAGAAAGAGAGCCATAGACTTAGAAGCTGCCAAGTATTTACAGTTTTGGAAAAAAGATGTATATATCAGCGGCGTGAAAAAGATGTCAAATTTTTAGTTCTGAAGATGATAATTATAAAACTATTGTCACTGTACATGCTCATGTTGGTATTTGAGAGATATTGATACCTGATCGGCTGCCATGTGTGACCCATTTATGGAATTTGGAAAATAAAACTTTTTTCCTTTGTGACCATTTCTTATCTTGAAGATAACAATACTTCTCTCTATGGTGATTAAATTTCAACGTAGAAGTTATAGTTCTTTCACTTTCCAAAGTGTCCAGACATGTTGAATATCTTTTGCTTCATATCTTTTTTTAATTTTTGGAAAAATTGAATGTATGGCAAAAGCAAGGATAACAATTTAGCATAATATATCTATATACAGTCGAATCCACTTAATTTGAATTTGCTGGGACCACCCTAATGGGCTCGAGTAAAGAGAGCTGAACTTTCAGTTTTAACAAAGGAGGCAATTATCGAATGACTAATGAAGCATTATTTTATTATAGGATTGTTTCCCTTTATAGAGAATTCACGCTTTTGCTTCCGAACTTCCTCTTTTATGTAGAATTCAAGCCCATTTGTTTAATTGGATTAATAATGTTAGTCCTACTGAAGGGCCCCTGTGAAACCAAAGGAAGGTAAAAAAAAATGTAGAGGCGAAATGGTTTTTTTGTGTCTAGTCCTGGAAAATACTGTATAGTTTTAGCCCTGAAAAGAACTGTTTATGAGTAGATTTTAGTCCTGAAAGGGACTGTAATGTTAATGAAGTTTTAATCCTGAAGGGCTGTTGAGTAAATTTTAGTTATGAAAAGAGCTATTAATGAAGTTTTAACTCTGAAAACAATTAGAGGAAGCCTTCAAATTGTCTGTGAAGTGAGTCAACCATAAGCGAAAACTCGAGCACAATATAGAATCGGGCCTATCCCGTCATGGTGCTAGTTGTGGAACTTAGACAATGATCAGAATACAGGCGCAATGGCCTCATATAGTGGTGCCTATACACTTCGGAATACATGTACATGTGCAGTACATGTACATTTGTATACCTGTACTGTACGCTCTGGCGGGATGCTTGGTTATCAATCGATTGCTCAGCAGCGCTGGCCTCTGTATGCTGTTCACCCCCCTCCCCTCCCACCCCCTGGCTGAACACAAGGGCTACTTATGCCACGTGTGGTTTGGGCATACTCAATACATGTAAATTTATTGCCTTATCCCTCTCACCCCATCGGTGGCGCTGTCTCGAGTTAAAGGAAACACGTGGTGATGGCTTCTAGTTATGTGAGAAGCATTAAATAGGCGCAAAGAATTATCAGAAATTTGAATAATCAGAGTTCGGTTTGAGTGGACTCCACTGTATATTTATTTCATGTCATTCAAAACAAAGAAGGGAATATAGACAGAGCTATATCTATATAGCTAGTGACCAGGGAGTTGGTGGTATGAAGATAAATCCAATAGATGCCAAAAAGTTTTTGACCAACGACTTGGAAGAATCATACAGTGGAATAAACAAGTGACTTTCTTTCAACCACAGCCATTTTCATCTGGATCACTGCGGTGCATTGCCGTTTATGTCAGAGATGGTTGGATATGATGGTCCAATCTATATGACCCATCCAACAAAAGCCATTTGTCCCATTTTGTTGGTAAGTTTTCTGTTAATTAAACTGTTAAATGCAAATGTCTGTAATCATCCAAGCTAGAGGAAATCGTATTTGGATATTGGCAGCTTCATTCTTCTTCTCCCATTACAGTTTAATAAGTGCTAATACTGGGCATTATTTGCACATTTCTCTTTGGAAGCAAAGTGTCACCTACTTTAAGGTAACAAGATGTAATGTTTCACTTCCAATTGTTGTGCTGGGAACATTTTATTGTGAATGAAATATTTCAAAAAAGAGGAAAATGATGCAAATATCATATCTATGTGTTTATAGGAGGACTATCGCAAGATCACGGTGGAGAGAAAAGGAGAAACAAACTTCTTTACTTCAGAAATGATTAAAACTTGCATGAAGAAAGTTATCACTGTGAATCTACATCAAGTCATCCAGGTTAGTTTCTGACTGGAATTGTGAAAGAATTGAAGATTCATTATCTGCATTTGTTAAGATTCTGTTTAGATTGTTCAAAAATAGAATCAGCAATATTATCTTCAAATAGCATGGTATATTTTTCTGTTGGTCAACATCTGTATATGAATAACAGGTCATGTATAGCAGAAAAAAACATTGGTCACTTTTTAATGATTTGATATGGGTTCCCTTATTTAAAATTTTTAGATTTTTAAAAATCTTAATTGTACGAAAAATTTTACTTCTTAAAGTGAAACATGACGTAGTAATATTGAGTACAGAACAATATTTAGTTTTGACAAAATGACTAAATATAATTGTTGTTCATCAATTGTGAATTTTTAAAATCTGTTAGTCATACTTAAATACAGTGGCCTCTGCCAAGGAAGCCAGTGAGCAGGAGAATAAAAAGTAGGCTCTTATGTGGACAAGCTCTTGGGCAGATTGAAAGATTATGCAACTCATCTGACCATTGTCATGACTGCTATGATTAATTGATCGTTGTCATTAGATAGGGATTTATCTATTGGAATAAGAACAGCTTTTTTTGTATGTTTGTCTTTATGTTTATTCTTGACCTTTCTTGGTTTATAATTTCATCAATAACGTCCAGTTTCTTTCAAAGGTCCAAGTGAATTTTCAAGGTGACAGTGCCATTGTTGAATGAAAACATAATATGAGTTTGCTATACTATGGGTAATGACTCAAGTGGCCCAAGTGTATATGATGCTGTTATAAAAGGCCAGACTAACCAAAGTACAGTGTTTACAAGTGATCAGTCAGTAGCCATACATATTCCTCCTCATACACAGAGCCAATTATTAGCACTGCCCCATGTGTTGGCAAACAAGCAACAGTTATGGGCTGGTCGATGTGTGGCCGATTATGCATTTGAGATAAGGTCCCCCTTCTCTCCTTCCTTTTCTCCCTGATTCTCCACCCTTTCCCTGTGTTACTGTAATGTGGCTATTGTATATGTTCTAATCTATCAAGGGTTCTCAGAGTATTTTTTGACATCACCAGGCTCTTACACAGATTTTTGATTTGGGAGCGGGCACTTGGGTAGGTAAATTACATTGAAAAAAATTCCTTTTTATAGCAGAGACAGATTTTGAGATGGACTCGGCTTTAATGCGGTGGGTTCTTGGGTGCCGACTGCTGTACTTGAAATTGATTCCCAGTTTGATGATAGTTTTCTTACAATTTTTCATGCAGAATCTTGTAATGCAAATTACATTGTCTTTGCCAGTTGTAAATCTTTGAAAGTAATTTCTTCTCATTTGATAACTAGAATATGTTTCCACATTTTAAATATAGAAGTTCCATAGACTTTTATACACTTCCAATGTTATATTCATTTCTTGACAGGTGCCAGCACATTTCCCTATCTAGCTCTAGCAGTGCATCATTTCTTGAAATAGCAAAGAAAGTATTCTTGTATAAGAAATTCTTTACATCACAAGCCCCATCATGACATTCTTTCTGTCCTTGCCCTTCAGCAGTGAGAGGATGTGTCTTTCGTTTGTTCCAAAAATAGTGATGAGATGATGATGTGTCTATCATGTTAATGTTCAGTCAAAGATAAATTCTTGCTTTTTGTATCAGGTGGATGATGAACTGGAGATAAAAGCCTACTATGCAGGTCATGTGCTTGGTGCGGCCATGTTTCAGATTAGAGTGGGTCAGAACTCAGTTGTTTACACTGTAAGTATTTCATCACCTTTGTCATCAAATTCAGAGATCTCCAGTGATTTTCTCCAGAGAGTCACATTTATTTTGAAAATGACTGGAAATTGTCTGGCATAGCATAGTAGGCTTTGAATGCTTGTTCAATTACTGGTCCTAACTGAAATCTTACTTACCACAATTGATTAGTTGTTTTGACCAGTTACCATGATTGATTATATATCCAGACATAGTTTTTTTTAGTTTGATGGAAGTTCGATAGTGGTACACAGATTTTGATTCTGTGAAATTGTTGATAATGGAGAAAAGTAGAAAATAGAGCAGGCATTTTCAAAGTAATGCAAGGTAATCACATTCCAGTAGTCATTGAGTATTGTGGCTACTGATTAGACCCTGACAGAGGAGACAAGGGGCCGTATTCATGAAGTTGTCATAACTTCAAGGGAGTTACACGTTGGTGTAGGCTAAGGTACCCATAGGGACAACTTGGTGTAAGATAACATTTAGTTCAGTATTCATGACGCCAGCCTACACCTACCCGTACCTAGGTTGAGCGTAGTGTCTAAAACTGTGATTTGTTACGCAAAGCCGCATAACAATAGCTAATCATGAGCAAGTGGGCATGCATGACCGTGCCTCCTGATCAGCTGCTGGTTCCAGTGGACCTGTTATGTTCGTGCAACTAGGTCACGCAAGATGCCTGCACATTGGTCAGTGGTAGGTAGAAAGTAAACTAGCGGTATTTGTTGTTACATTTCTAGCAGTTGGTTTGCGTTGGTGCCAATGTCGATGGTTAAAAATAAAAAAGGGGGGGAAAATAACAGGGGGCCCGGGGTATATAAGTAAGTTCTTTGCTCCCACTTGCAGGCAGTGAAAGTCCGCCATCAGTGAGATGTCTCCCATGGAATGCAGCCCTCAACGTTTCAGGGGTGACATCTCTTCTCTCCCTCTCCTTGCTCCTGTCTTCTGTCTCACTCCTTTTCCTCTCTACTTTTTGACGTGTAAACGTATCTTACCATGTTTAGCACAATATGGCCATGATCGTGCTGATGTGCCGTTAAGCCCCAACACAAACAAACAAACACAGACAGCCTACTTAGCTCGACATCTGCTTAGCTTGGCCAAAGTTTCCTTCCCCCTGCGAGATCAAGCTAACCAGAGTGCACTGTACATGGCTGTTCAAACCATCCTCAGAGCATTCCTTTAGTTGCCCATTGCGTGAGCCACAAATCTGCATGCAAACTGACAGCCCCGGGGGATTCCCCCCCCCAATCTGTGCCCGTGTCAGTTTCTCGCGCTACTGGTTGATTCACATCGTAAAATCACCGTGTTTTGTCCCAATAGTCTGCAGTATCCACTACAGCTAATATTGTTTTGTGACATCTTGAGATTCTCATGTTTTCCCTGTGTTCAGTCATGTTGGTTTTGTTCATGCGCTCTTTTGGATTATTTTGCAGGAAGTAAAAACTAGAGTCTTGTCTCAAATATCATATAAATCGATAGTGTTTTTTTTTCAAAATCTCTTTCATGGGGAGATCAAAATTCTCAAATTTCATTTAAACAAATCAGTATTCTCATCATTCCCCTGTGGTGTGAAAGTCACTTCAAAGTCCCATGATTAGAAGCTGAGTTGTGTTCGATTTTGCCCTTATGCTACTGAGATTATACAATACTTCATCTACGCACATAGGTGATGCAGCCCTGCCTAGCCCTGCCCACTTTAGGTGGGTCTGCATAGATGTGTGGAATTCAGCAGTTGGTTATTTGAAACCTCCTGTGGTGGCAATAAAGTCAGGATCAATTTACATTGAGAAGACTGAAATATAATGTTTTTATAATTGAACCATTTATAACAGGACCACTTATAACAGGAAATTGCTTATAACAGGAGAGTCATGAATCCCCATGTCCACTCCTACTTTAGCATTAGTAAAATATTATCTCATATAGCAATGGTCTGTGACAGTCGAATCACTTATAGCAGGATACCTGCACTGCTAGACACTCACAATAATAGTCCACCTGCATGCCCAGCGGTACTTTGAAACTGCACGGGGGCAAAAGTGGGTCAAGTACACTCCAAACATGATCGCTTGACCAATATTATTTCATAATCTGCTTTGTTCACTGGGTGCACTGTAAGGGGAGGGGGAGGGGGGTGTCAATGAAATCAGCCAAGATCAGACCTGCCTATCTTCCCGCCTTATGCGAGATCATCCGGCATTTCGACTCAGTATCCAAATAATTTTCATATCTGCATATGGATGAAGAAACCTACATGGGACTGTTGAACCTTTTAACCCTTTGATTAAAGAGCAGGACACTGTGACGAAAACGGCTGTTTCCTCCTATGAACAGTTGACAGACAGCCGCTTTGAGGTTCCTTGCCACAGGGCAATCATATGAAAACCTGACATTTTCAACTTGCATGTCACCTCAAACTTTGGGTGAAATCATTCCTGAGACATGCAGGACACATGGAGAACAATTTACTTTCTTTTAGAAAGGGATTTTGGATCAGTTCGGCATTCTCTCAGGTCAAACAGGAAGGTGTGTACATGTACAGCTCTAGGGTTCGAACTTAGGACTCTCTGTATCAATGTCGACACAAGATTCGATCACTGAACATGCAGAATTTGAAGTAGCTTGGGGGATGAGGAAGAGAGAGGGATGGCTCAAATATAATTCATAATATGATAAACAAAACAGGTTGAGGTGGTGGGCCCACAGGGATAAAGAAAAGACTCTCACATATAGCTCTGAACATTAGGTAAGATCTTTCACTGACCACTTGGTCCAGTTAACCAATCGACAGTGATGAATATTGACAAGTGCACTGCATTTATAGACATTTTGCAATGATGATATCACAGTGAGTTTCAACTGCTATATGACGTGAATCAAGCAAGGTTTATTCCCATGGCATACTTTATCACTTCTGTGTTGGGGAAAGCGATGGAGGGAGAGTCGGGCGCAAGGCCAGTGAAGTGTTGTTTGTGAGATATCCACGTGGTCAGTTACTGTGCTAGGATTTTTGACTATAAGTACTAGCACATGAACATATTGTGACTTCTAACATAATATATAGTGTTACTGTCATTATTATTCATATGATCTTTGCTGAATCACGCAACAGTAAAAGAATTCAGTGAAAGGAGATTATTCACGAAAAAAAAGTGTCTCCTATAATCAGGTAGTAAGCTAGCAATTTTTTTTCCTCTAATTCATTGTATGTCGGTTATAACAGGAATCACTTATAACAGGATTTTTCTTTGGTCCCATCAATCCTGTTTTATCAGGTTTCCATTTTACTTTGTAAATATCAAATTTTTAAAGAATTCTGTTTACTCCACTGATGAATGTGATCCATTTAAGACCTTATGTATAGATACAACAATGTCTGTTCTTGTCAGCTTTGACTATGTAATACTGCTACTACATGCAATGCTCTATACACAAATAAAATAAAAAGTGTAAGACTTTATCTTTTCGTTGATTAGCTTATTTTTGAGCAATTCTGTCCACTCTACAATCCTTTTCAAAAAGCATAAACTTTCACGATACAAGTTTGTTGTTATTGCATGCGCAGACACTGGGGCATGACTGATCTTTTGACCTCGATTGACTTGGCAGTGGGCAGAAAACTAGAGGAATGTCGGTGAACAGCCATGTGCATAATGTTCCTTGGAAGGCCCCATGTAGAAAAATGTCCATGGAATAAAAGAGATTTCAAGTGAACTGGGATAATAGGTTGTGGCTTACTGTACTTTAGATGAAAGCTGTGACACATGTTATCAGTTTACTGTGTTTTGAAATTCCAATTTGTAGTGACCCAAAATAAAAATGAAAGAGATAAGCATGAATAAATTGTTGCTCTGTTGAAGGGAGATTACAACATGACCCCAGATAGACACTTGGGAGCAGCATGGATTGACAAGTGCAGACCTGATCTCCTCATAACAGAGTCAACTTATGCTACCACCATTCGGGATTCTAAAAGATGCAGAGAAAGAGATTTCTTGAAAAAAGTTCACAGCTGTGTAGAGAAAGGAGGAAAGGTATAACTGGAGCTTTAAATGTGTCTCTGATGAAAAATTTTTTAAGTAAACATATAATAATTGCACTATTTTTTGTTTTCGATAATTCTGTGCCAAATCTGGTTAGTGGTTTTAAAATTATGGAACACCATGTTTCAAATTCATCATTGTAAGAATAGTTACATATCATAGTTTAACAGAAGTTGGATGAAGGAGCTTCATTGCATTGAGAAATTGGAGATGAAAAGTATCACTTGCCATATTTCATTATAGAATGAGTCTGAAATGTTCAGTTTCTTATATGAGACTCATGGATGATGAATTTTGCTTATTATTGAATAGGTTATTCAAAGCTAAATGAAAACTCTTAGCCTTTAAACTACTCAGCAGTTGAGGCCTCAGATGCAGATAATCAAACTGGAATTATATCTTCTCTATCAACAGGTTCTAATTCCAGTTTTTGCTTTAGGCAGAGCACAAGAGTTATGTATTTTGTTAGAATCATATTGGGACAGAATGAATCTCAAAGTACCTATCTATTTTTCAATGGGTCTTACAGAAAAGGTAAGTCAATATATGTCATTCAGGCAAAGGAAAAAAACAAAAACTGATAAAAATTGGTGATATTATAGACATCTTTATATGTATAATGAGGTTGAGTATAGTCCATATTTTTGCCTGTAAGTTCATTTATCTGTAGAGTTGATACATAGCCACTCCCACTCACCCATCTTTCATCAAGAACAATTCATCATTTGACTCATCCATAGTTCAAAACTAAAACTTTGATTCATCCATAGTTCAAAACTAAAACATAATCAGTAGATCAAATTAAAGTATGGCTCTTCCTCTCATTTCAGAGGGACAAGGGTGAAAGTTCAAAACTGTAAATTGGGCTGATTTCAAATTTTTTTGTAAGTAGATGAGTCAACCAAACCCATACTGGCATGATGCAACAAAAAAATTATCCATATTGCATAGTTAGTGGTGACCATATTGGATTTCAAGACAAAAACTTGACTACACTCTGAAAACCAGCAGAAGTAAATGTATTACAACCATTTTTTTTTTTTTTTTTGTATGGAAACAATAAACAGAAAGGCAATTTAGTCCTTAGAACTTAAATTTTTGAAAAAGAGCATGATAAATGTGCCAGCTGTGCAGTCTCGGGCAACCTCTGAACACGAAGACAGAAGATTGGCCTGTAGTAGTCGGCTCTGCCTTTGAAAGATAACCAGTGCAATATTTTAAGAAGAGTACTTTGAATTTCAACAGCTGTGTGAACAAACTTTTCCATAGATCGTGTCCTATCTAAAACAACGACTAGATTTTTTGCCTTGTCAGATAAAAATATTCATCCAGTCATCTTCTACTTAAAGGTTGTCACAGACACTTTAAATTTTCCATCATTTGAAGAGGGCTTGCTTTTTGGTTTGTCATCATTTAATTTAGTTTATTTACTCGTATAGTCTGAGAAATTCATTACTTAAATTAGATTCAAAGGAAATGCAATTGAACATGGGTAACTTGAACGGATATTAGAATGAAAAAAGTTTTGAGAAATCTGTAATTTGAATTATGTATGAAGTGAGGGAAAGAAAAATTGCCAAAGCATTAGCAAGCCTTCTGCAGTACCAACATGGAAGGGTAATCGACAGATGGCTTTGCAAGATGATAATAGGACTTACGTATACAAGATTTTGTTCCCTGCCCCATCTTTTACTATAGGCAAGCCCCGCTCCCCTTCTTCTTCATCTCCTCCCAATCCCTCTTTTCCATTCCTCATCCCAGTCCGTGACACAAACCTGCCACCCTTTGATATCTGTGTTTGAGAGGACAAGATGATGGAAGGAGGTGGAAGATTTCTGCGTTACCTTCAAAGGGGTGTGATTTGTGGAGGGGAAATAAAATTATGCTGGCTGATTGTCAGTTAATCAAGGGATAGGAGAAATGAAATTATATACATGTAAATGAAAGGTCTGTGAGTGGCTAGATGTGAAAAGCTTGGTGGTGCTGATCCCCATTTTCATAAACTGAAATTCTGTGCCAAGTAGTCACTTATAATGCACCCCTTCCTTCACCCATTTTGAGTGGTTGGTCATAACCTGACTTCAGAGCCAGATTTCAGACTATCTCTCCATCCACTTGTAAATCATTAGGTGGTTACACGTAATGTGCTCATTTCAGTGATTGATAAAGAAGAACTTTAAGAACACATGTTGCAGTATTTGACATCATGTAGCTTACTTATCACTTTGCAACAGTTGAATCAGTTTGATGAGTCAGTGTTTTTGTTTGATTTATGCATGCAAGAAATATATAGATTATGGGAAATTAATTCAGGACCAGTAGCTTTGAGGAATCCATGATTTCAGGTTACATGTATATGTGTGAGTTATTCGTGCTCGATTGTATGTGTCAAAATCCAAAAATTTTATGTTCACCTCCCTTTTGTTTAGCAACCTTGCTTTTGGACTCTTGGGTAGATATCATTATGCTGATAGTTTTTAAGCTGAAGTGAAATTGCAGGGCCAGCTGAATCAGGGAGAAAAGTATTATTTTTGTTAGTGAAATTTTACATTTTACATTTGACAGGCAAATCATTATTATAAATTGTACATAACATGGACCAGCCAGAAGATCAAGAAAACATTTGTGCAGAGAAACATGTTTGAATTCAAGCACATAAAGGTAATTCTTTTGAATCTAGAATAGATGCATACTTTTAGTGTACTTAGATATGAAAGTGAAAGCTAACCAATATGTATCTTATGTGTATGTATCTAAAGTGCTTTATTACCTCTTTTTTGTGATCTTATTTTTCTATGAATTACAGTCTCGTTGTTCAGTTAAAGATAACATAAGTACATCGTCGATGTTGCAAGCAACCCACTCAAATCAGTCTGAGTAACTTTTTCACCAGACAGTAAAAATGGGCCTCAAATTATTATAAACAAGAGGTTTTTCATGGGATTGTTGCAGATTTTTTCTGCTTTTCTGTTGGTCAATTTGACTCATGTCACACTATGTACTTTTAGCTCATCTTGAAGGGGGGGGGGGGGGGGAAATCGAGAAATTCCCAAATTTCGGACGTACATGGAATGCTTGTGACACTGACATGTGGTATGAGTAAAATAAAAACTTCTACGAAATGGAATAAGAAAATATTAAAAAAAAAAAAAGAATGTAGTGATGAAAGGTTCATAAGAGCTCAGGTTAGCTTCATATCTCCCATACTGTGAGATTGACTTTTGCATTGGTGAGCAAAAAGTATGTAACAGGAATGAGGAAAATTAAATTTGCAAATGAGAGATGATCTGTCTGAGGGAGATGTTTTTTCAAAATCTTCATCATAAGTATCAGTATACTATAGGAATGCTGTTGGAATAATCAGGAAATCTTTTTTCTGAATTTTGTTGATAGATTAGATTTGAAGTGATTATACAATCACTGTCAATTTGCATCATGCACTTGTACATGTCTTGTACTGGAAGAAAAAAATGTGCTGCTTACAATATTATGAGCTGAGAAAAAGAGAAAATTTGTCCGATACCATATGTGATGGAAGCATGTTTGAATAGTATAAAGTGTAATTACCTTGGAGAGTGGTTAATGTTATATGCTTTAGTTTTGCTTGTTTATCATTTATTAGTAGAGAGCTTATCACAGGCCTGAGTGTAAGCCTTCTCTCCATTTTAGTGATGAAGAAGGTCAGTTGTGGAACGAGAGGGATGAAAGGATAATTTGTATCTTCAAGTCATTTCCTGTATGTGGCAAATTATAGTTTGTGATATCAAAGACCAATGATGGACATCAGCTCCCATTGAGTTACTTGCTAAGATTCTCATGTTACAGTTAGTATTAGCTGACACTGTCTTGGCAAGATTAAGGTTGTCAGCAGAATGTTTGCACTCTACGATCTGAACTTTTAGGGTGAAAGGGACTTTGGGCAGAGATAGTACCTTAAATGCTTAACAGCTGGGCTTGATCTCCTTTAAGGCCTAGTTGACTGGTGCCCAGATTCTCTCCAATCTCCTAATCTCTCATATCTTGGCCCCAGATGTGCTCCCATGGGACTAAACCTTGCGAGGGAATGGTGTTTACATGTCATTTCTAGGTATATTGAACCAGCAGGATCTGGTCACCAACCAGAGCAGAGAGGCAACCTTAGGTCAAGTGCACATGACCAGGGCTCATTATGAGACATCAGGATATGGGAGGACTTCAGTGTTGTGCGGTCTAGAGAGGTATGGGAACCTCTAGATGTCACTTCTCAAGACACACCAATGGAAACTATTACTTCTATTGTAGTAACACACACTGGTTTGATTATCACCTGTGCCATCAATCTCTCACCAAGACAGATACAACGAATATATTACTGCTGAAAAAAACAACATTTTGAGGGACAGGAAACACATCATCAGATGGAATATTGAGACAAATCAGAAAACTCGAGGAACTCACTCTTGAAATAGAAAACTGTCGCTGGGACGTATCAGATCTCTACAAAACAAAATGAAAGAATAGTGGAGAAATGTAATCAGGTGAAGGTCACATACCTTATTATTGTGACTAAGAAGATCATCATGCTAATATGGCAAAATCCTAATCCACAGAAACACAAAAAACATCATCCTATATTGCCAGTCAATCTCAGATAGGATCATCACCACCATAGAGTTAGACCATTAAATGTTTAATATCACAATTGTTCAGACCTATGCTTCCACATTACATTTAGTCAGTAGTCCTATTGCCAGCTACAAACTGTCATCAACAGCATGGACAAAAATGACATCTCAATAGTTCAGAGTGAATGGAATGCCAAAATTGATAGCAATATAATGAATGACTGGCCAGAGCATTGTGGGGAATTTTTCAATAATGTGACCAACGAGAGGGGGCTTCATTTGCCAGAATTTGCGAGTTACAGTAGGATGGTACACATCAGGACCAGCATAACATTGCTCCGTTGATAAGATGTACTTACCCAATACTGTTAGAAAAAGATATTTTTTTCAGAAATGTGTTGTGTTACCAATTGTACATATCCTGAAAAAAATAAAAGAGCAAAAATCAAATGAGAAAATATTTTTTTCTAAAAAAACTGAGGGCACCAAGCAACTATTTTGATGTTAAAAAAGCACTAAGTTGCCTGTGCAATCAGCAGGCCCACTGCTTCAACTATAAGAAGTCTTAACCTATGCTTTACTTTACTGATATGGCAAAACCAACTGCGGCAAGCCGAAGGAAACAGAAGACTACAGAACAGTACTACAATGGCAATCAATTGACCATAAGTCATTGTCTTCTCTGTCCACATCTCTGAGTCATTGTAACTTACTTGATATGAGTTGTTTATAACTGTGTGATGTAACATACTTAACATTTGAACCTTTAGCACAGAGTGATTGTGTGGAATCAGGAATAATTCAGTGTGTGAGTAACTTTCTCATGATTCAGTTTTGTATTTTGTACCATTTGGTATCATAAATCTGGAGTATCATAAACACAGAACCCCTGAAATATACTTGTTCTTATCTGAGACTGTTAGACATCATACTCTACAGAAATGAAAACCATTTTCTAGAGGCACTGAAACATCTGCCACAACAAGAGTTGTTCTACAGTAATGTCTTGTCAACTGCTGATGATCTAGAAAAATCCACCAGAAACTTGCACCTGCTGCATCAAGATGGCTAGGACATCCCACTTATTCGAGTATCTTGTGGCAATGGTTCATCCTCATTTGAACTTGCACTTGCATATTTCATGTTGTCATCATGCCCTCAACTTCTTTGGACATTCCTGATCCTGAATTGAATATCCTTATGACTCAAACTCTAAAGAAAAATTAACAAAAAGGTTGGGAGAGAACAAATTGCCCTATTTGTGTCTTGAAAATGAAAGAGCTGTAAAAAAAAAAAGATGAAACCTGGATATAAATACAAATCTGATGGAGTTCTCTGCCGTGATTTTATAGAAAGGGATCGACAGAAATATTTCAAACATATATGGAGCCTGTCTTGAGATGAAAAGAGATCATTTGTTCTGGGCTTGATTGCTGAAATTTCCCAAAAGAAAATTTACACTGCACAAGACACCTCAAGACTTGTTCACGTACATTTGTTTTCTGAAGAAGGATGGTCAGCCAAAAATTGTGCTACAAAATGTTCTTACACACCACAACCCTTGACAGAAAATTCATCTTCAAGACCTTTGAGAACTACGACAAGTCACTTCTTAAATGCCTTCCATATGCAGACTATAACAGAGCAATTGAGTACAATATGGTTTTTGAAGGATGATCCCTCTCAAAGCTTCTAAAAGTGTCACCATATTATTGCAGGAAGTCTTTGACCAAATTCTATCTTAGCCATGTTCCAAGAGGATGACTAATGTTCATCGCCTCTTTGCTGAAACATGAACTGAGAAAAACAAAGTTTCCTGGTTGCGACATGTTCGCCCAGATCTTTTGGAAGAGAGCTTGTCCATCATCAAACCTGAGAAGGACCAGTGTGATCTCTGTGTTTGATATGTAGTTTGCAATATCTCTGTGGATGAATGGGAAAGACACCAGCAGAGGACGGAGGCACCATGTCAGGAAAAGACAAGAGATTAAGTGCACTCTTCCAAAGTGAATGTCTTTGTCGCATATCTAGATCTATAATGTGGTGTACTTGTACTGGCCCTAAAGGCACCTGCATTGTGCCCCAAGGCAGAATTGGCAGTACATAACTTTACAGTGTATTACTTTGAATCTTGAGAGGTTGACTGCTATGTCTGGTATGAGGGTGAGGGGGGATTAATCGTCATGCGTCAGTATATTTCTTCAAGGGTGAAGGATTTCAATCATTTCATATTTTACAGTAACGGCTGCATTATCAGAACTGAAATGTCATTCTCTGGCTTTGCTACAATCATACGCTCAGCTCATCTAAACTCAGCGCCTTATATTGCCACAAACTTGACCAAGGACTTTACTAAAGTTGGTGAGTATAAGATAATTGTCCAGTCAGGACAGGATCTGGCTTAGCACTTTGTATCATCAGAAGTCTGAGTTGGCAAAAGGAACTAAGCCATGAAAAGCATACAAGAGACAATTTCTGACAATAAGTAAGCTAATCTTATATCGCAAATAATGCATTATTTGAAATGTTTCGAAGAGAAATTGTTACATTATATGCTGTAACATTGTATTGAATCAGTTTTTCTCTCCGGTAAAAACTGCTTGCAGAGGATTAGCACTTTTTATTATAGGAGCAATGATAAGCCATCATTATGCGGATCTGGCATACCCTAATTGTCCAGTCTCACAGCCAGATTGATTATATTTTGGTGAAAGCCCATTTCAAGCACAGGAAAAGCAAGGACATTTATACACGCCAATGAAGAAGTGATCATGAATTCATCATTTTGACATTCAAAATGCATTTGTGAATGATTGAGAAAGTAAAAAGCACCAGAATATAATTTAGCTTGGATGAACTGAAAGACCTCAGCATCACAGAACAGATTTAGGCTGACATTGGCTGAAAAGTTTGGACCTTTGCTAATTTTAGAAACTGATATGGAAACCATTCTCACCAACTTCAACTAAGCTTAAAATAATGACGGAAACAGCCACAGAACTCTTTGACTTCAACTTTTCTAAATCATGTCTATAGATTATCAACATTTTGAATTGTGTGACACAAGAAAAAAACAAAACAGGAAGGAACAAAATGAAGAGGCAGGAATATAGAATTATTCAGGAGAAATATCAGGCAAGAGATGAAAGAAGCTAAGCAGAGATGGATTGATGAATCAGGCAAAGTGATTGGAGAGATCTATCACCAGAAATCACATCTAAAAAACATTCCATATAATGAAGAACCTGACCAAACAAGGTCAAGGCAAAATGAAGACTATCCAAGATAAATAGGGCAATGTCTCACTGTAGAGGAAGATGTCATTTCATCAAGAAAAGATGGACTGAATACTGTTCAGAGCTTCACAACTATCAGAGTAAATGAAACCCCAGCATATTGATATACCAAAAGCCATCTAAGGAAGGTGACCTTTCTATTCTCTTCAAAGGAATGGAGGTCACAATAAAGACTCTCAGACGTGAAAAAGCAGATGTAGACAATATTCCAGCTGATCTTAAGATTCATGAAGGACAGCAAGATATGGGAAACCGGGAAGTGGCCATCATGGTCACAATCATCACCTCCCCAAAAGAAGGCAGCCTCCAACAGCGTCAGAAGTGTTGCACCATAAACTTTGTTGCCATGCCAGCAGTCATGCTAAAGGTCATCCCGAGACCATAGGCAGAAAAGATGACGACTGAAGAACAAGCAGAGCTCCTCTATGACAGAAGTACTGTTCAACAGACCTTCAGTCTGCAGCTTCTAAGCAAGAAACATCTCGAGTACCAGAGAAATTTATACCATGTCTTCACAGATTTCAAAAAGCTTTCAACAGAATATGGCATGAGGCACTCCAGGCAACCATGTGCAAATTTAACATCATGAGCAAACTCATCTTTGCTGTTCAACAGTTATACCCGAAAGCAATGTACGCAGTTATGCTACAAGGCATAGCTGATGAGTATTCCGCACCTCAGTTGCAGTTCACTAAAGCTGTCTACTGTCCCCAATTCTTTTGAATACTTTTCTAGAGTTATCATGAATCACTTACTGGAAGATCATGAAAGCACTATTAATACTGAAGGAAAAACGATCACAAGCTCAGATGATAACATCGATGAAAGAAGAAGAAGAATTTGACACTTTCTTTGTGTATCGCAAACTTTGATATGGAGATAAATGCCGAAAAGACCAAACTAATGTCAAACAAAAATACTATAGGCAGGGACATTTTGGTGCAGGGACAAAATCTAGAAATAATCAGCCAGTTTAAATATCTTACAAAAAGCATCAGTGATAAAAGTTCAAAATTAGAAGATGGTATTAGTTAGACTATATCAGCTCTCAGAAGACTCAAGACAATAATAATATGGAAAGATCAGGCTATGCTCATCCTTGTCCAATCCATCTTCCTCTACACTTGTGAGTCATGGATACCTACAGCAGAATTTTAGAGAGAAATCCAGTCAGCAAAGATGAGATCCTGTTGCAAAAAAACATGGGCCTCCCCGATATGGATTGTGTCTCGAACGAACAAGTGGAAATGAAAGTCGAGAAACGCATTTCAGAATTTGAAAACCTCTTAAACACTGTCAAAAGATGCAAGCTAAATTGATATGGTCACATCACAAGATTGGAGGGACCGGCTAAGACATACGCTCCATAGAACCATTAAAGAAAGGCATGGAGGCAGACAAAAGAATAAATGGGTTTACAAAGTCTAGGGATGGACTAAGCAGCGAAATTTGCAGAAACACAAGCTCTCCTATACAAGAGATAAAAATGAAAAGAGCTGTGGGTCATCTGACAGTCGTCCATAACTCTGCACAGTTAAGGGATCAAAACAAGCAACTTCTGAACAGTGCCAGGATTCATCACTTGGAAGGGCAGAGTAGTGACACACTGCATGCAGAACTTATGACACAGGTAGCCTTAATTTAGAGGCTCTGCATGAATAAGCATGTGATCAAACTTGCTACTCTTCATTCCCATCTCGCAGTGTGCAAAACTCACCTCAAGCCAAGATTAGGGTCTGATCAAGTTTGAAAGAAAAGAACATCAGTGCAGAGACATACAAAAACTGTGTTTTGTTATAGATTCTCTTTCTACTTTATGTGTATATGGAAACCATGTCACATCTGGACTTTATTTTAGAATTCAAAACAGAAGAAATCTGATGTATGAGGGCTCCAATTATTAAGTTTCCTCTTCATGCAAAAAAAATATATGTGCTTTATTTTCACAGCCATTTGACAGAGCATACATAGAGAATCCTGGTCCTATGGTTGTTTTTGCTACCCCTGGAATGCTACATGCTGGTCTTTCCTTGCAAATCTTCAAGCGATGGGCACCAAATGAAAATAATATGGTAATTTCTATGAATATTAATACATTGTGTAGAACAGTAGCAATCGCTAAAAAAATGGATTTAAAGACATTGTGTAATCTGTGACCAACATCTAATTTATCTAATACAAAGTTATTCATTACTATATGGTTTTGTTAGAGTAGTCTGCATAATGCTACAGAATACTAGATTTTATTTCATGAGAAGGGAGATACATATATCGCCATGTGTAAGAGAGCAATATTTGTATTATATTGTTTTTGTCTTCTTGTTCAAAAATTTCAAAAAATCCTCCGGCAACTTAGAAAATATTTTATACACCATTTAAAAAAGAAAAAGATTTCTCTCTTCGTTTTTCAAAATGGGGTATTTTAGAAGTAAATAATATTTTGTCTTCATATTTATTTGCCTATAGGTTATCATGCCAGGATATTGTGTTGCTGGGACTATAGGACACAGAATTCTCAATGGTGCTCGCAGAATAGAATTTGAGAACAAACAAGTGGTATGAATTCAGTTTTTATATAAAGCCTCAAGTTTTTATTCTAGATACAGTCAAGCACAGAAAACTTATACACGCTAGTCTCAAATTCACAGGAATGTCGAGTGCTGTAAGAGGCCTCGTTAAATTCCTATGTTTTCTTTTGTGTCATCGACACGTATTTCTCAAACTCTCAACAGGCATTTCTTGAACGATTTTGTTATCATCTACTGCATCTCAAAGCCTCAGAATGTCTAATTAGGCCCATTTTTTGTCTGTCCTTGTTGAGTGGGGTGGTGGACTAGGCTACAAGTTATTTTGTATTGCAAGGAATAACCATAGCCCACATGATGCCATGCACAGACAACGGCTGGTGGAGTGGTAGCGCGCTGTCCGAAAGACCATGGATGATGTCTTGTAGATAAATTAAGGGATGACAATTCCTAGATTGTTATGATCAAACTACTTTAGTGTCACCATGGTTATGTCCCCTTTGGAGTCCTTCTGTTCCTTTGTTTAAAAAAAAAAAGGCTGGCACGGAAATCTCAAATTAGAGAAATCCTAAACACATTTTTCGAGCCCGAGAAATTAGTTTTCCATGCTCAAGTGTATCGTAGTAGCATGGAGGCAATTGAATGGTTGAACAAATCATGCTTCTTCATGTCAAAAAGAATGTGTGAGGCAGGTAAATGATGAAAACAGTGTTTTATAGCACTTTGGTTGAAGTAGTGATGATGCATTGATAATTCTTTTTCTTTATATATGTCTATAAGATAACACAAAAGTGTGCTCAAATATTGTTGTCTGCTCATGTTGAGTCAGTCATAATGCTGGGTGTAAGTAAAAATGTGTGTCCCAAGCTTTGTGAAATTGGCAATTTATACCTTGCATGTTGTCATTTTCTGTTATTTCTTGGTTGTCTCTTGGCTTCTGAGAAAGACTATGTGTTGTGTCCTCTTTGGTGTATCTGCATATGGCTGTGTAGTAGTGCTAGGCAGAAATCTGGATCTTAACCCAAGAACTGCGAACCACATATTCATACGACAGGTGAAGCGAATCCCGCATGCGACACCCGTGTTTATTTGTGGAGGCTCCTTGTTGCACTGTGGTATTTCTCACCATGTCACTTAAACTTGGGATTTATTGGCCTCAGTTTTGTCAAATTATCGCCATAATTAGTATATGCAGCTCAACAGACACTCCTTCACAAGGTAAAGGAAACTTTACCTAATAGAACAGTCAGAAATTCCATGCCAAAAGATGAAATCCTCTTGAATGGAAGAGAAGAACAGAAATCAAAGGCCACATGGTCCACTCAAGTCCTCTCAAGTGGTCTGAAACTACAATCAAAAGAAACTATATTATGATGTGAGAGAGTATCAAATATATGCAGTCTCTTTGTTTATACCATATTGACCCACTCAACAAGTTTCGCATTGACCAGCGATCAAACTGTTGAGAGTACAAGTGAGCTATAATTGCTATGAATGAAAGCTAAAGTAGTCTATGTATCTATTACTTTGTATATCAGATAGCTCTCTTGTGCTCTCACTCTGTGCCATCATTAGATCACTTGTATATATTTCTTTGTAGTCACTGCTGCCCCGTCAACGTCAGCCGGTCTGATCTGATAAAAATAATCTAAGTCCATGTGGTCACAAGGATGATAGCTTCCAGTTTACACTGAGATTCTATAACGTAAACCTAGATACACCCCTATGTGAAGTGGTTTTGTCCAAACAGTTGCATCAGATTTTGAGCAAATCTGTAATGGGAATAGTCTGTGGGACGAGGGGTGAAAAAATTGGCACCCAAATGAAAATGACATGTCTTTGTAAATTTCTTCTGCCATTGGCCCATTGCAAATATTATTACATGTGAAAAAAGGGTGGAGCTAGGGGAGGGATTAAAGAAAGACATTGGTCAGTCTGGTGGTCAATCTGGGCCTGCATTGTGTCACTCCAAAGCCAAGGCAGAGTCTCAATAGTCAGAACAAACACCCTGAGGCTAAGATTGACAAGCCCGGCAAGGCGCGCCGCATGGCGTTGTAACCCTTGGGCTGGGTCGCAGTTCTAGAGTTAATTTGGATAACCAGTTCCAAAGTTCAACTTAAATAATTAAATTTTCCAATTTATCCAGTTCATTTACCTGATTTGCTTAAGGGGTTCATTTATCTGATTTGCTTATCAGGTTCCTATCCACTTGTCAAGTAGATTTACCCAACCCGCTTATCAGTTTCACTTCCCTTATCCACTTCTGCCTCGTGGGGCATTGGTTGGTTGTGATCACTGGCTTTGCCTTGTCTACGCTTCGCTTCTTCAACCAGCTCATGGAATGTAGAGTGTGTAGGGGGAGAAAGGCCCATACTACTGCGTCAGTGTAAAAGATCAAAAGACATCACCACAAACAGCGGAAGGAAGTGGGGGGAGGGGGAGGAGGGGCAAGAAGTACTGTAACAGTCCTACCCACCGTGCGGGTAGGGCATCACAGGGAGGATTTCAGAGGGGGGGAATTGGCACCACAGACTGCTAGCTTTCAAGTTCTCCAGGCAGATAATATCTAGGATTATTGAACTGTGAACTATCACATGGGGCCAATAAGGTTGAAAACCAATGAATTCGCTGGCTGCATTTGCAGCTGGATCAAGTGCCAATTGTTTTTCCTTAATATATGTAATTAAAAGATACACTACCAACCAAGCTTGAAAGAATATTAATTTATAGCTATCTGTATCTAAAGATGACACCCATCAACAGAGACCCTGAGTTTGATGACTAGGACCGCTCCTGATACATGAATAGCCAAATGTAACATATTGCGCCAGCAAACCTAACTTTTGACATGATTCTGTTCTTTAATAAAGTGCCAAAATAAAGCAGACAAAAACATGCAGGAAAAATTGGAGAAGCAACTAAATGAATGAGCATGGGAGAAACTTCCTCTTCAAAACATTATACATGTATTAACCCCACAAGGGCGCCACACGTATATATCCAGCAGGTGAAACACTCTTTATGGTGCTAATCCTGGATTTATACAGTCAGGCCTGTCCATGCTATGCCTGTCACATCGCTGTGATATTTCTCATCTTGTCAACCAAAATTAGATTTTATCAGACTTAGTTTTGTCAAAATGTCACATAATAGGTACGGCTGCATCTAAGTACAAAATCTTTCAATAGTCAATGCTTATTTTTTTTTTTTAGAAAGCCCATAGATAGAGCCGAATCCCAACAATAGGTAACAGAAAGACGGAAGAAGAGAAATCAAAGGCCACATGGCCCACTCAAATCCTCTCAAATGGTCTATAACTACAAGCAAAAGAAATGATCATGCGGGAGAAGAGTATCAGATACATGTAGTCTCTTTGTTTACATCACACTGAATAAGACTCCCCTGACCACTTGACCCACTCAACAAGTTTCACATTGACCAGCGATCAAGCTATTGAGACTACAAGTGAGCTATAAATGCTATGAATGAAAGCTAAAGTATCCCATGTATCTATTAGTGATATCAGATAGCTCTCTTGTACCCTCACTCTGTGCCGTCATTAGACCACATGTATGTATTTCTTTGTAGTCACTGCTGCCCCATCAACGTCGCTGGTCTTATCTAATAAGAATAATCTACCATCTGGTTAGAGGGATGATAGCTTGCAGTTTGTGCTAAGATTCTATAAGATGAACATAAATACACCCCTATGCGAAGTGGTTTAGTCCAGGCAGTTACATTAGGTTATGAACAAATCTGTAATGTAAATAGCCTGTGTGACAAGAGGTGATGAGTTTGACATCCACATGAAATTCACATGTCTTTGTGAATACAGCCCCTTCTCCTACCATCAGCTCCTTTCAAATAATATGTGTGAAGAAAGGGTGGAGTTAGAGGAGGGGTTAGAGGAAGACATTGGTCAGTATGGTGGTCCAGACCTGCCTACCTTCCCGCCTTACGTGGGATCATCCCGCATTTCAACTCGGTATCCCGCCATCCCGCGCTGTGAATAAAAATTCTCGCATTCTGACGAATTCGGATATTTTATACTAGTTTTTCCGCATTTCATGCTTTGGCCTGTGTCTGTAGGCCAACAGTACATGATGTAGCCCAGTCCAGACGTAATGTTATGTATGACACCCCGCCCATCCCACCCTCATGCTAAGTGGTCGTTCGCGTACGCCAGTCATTCATGATCTGATCATCGCTTGGCCCATGATCGCTATGTAGTTCCCTTTTGAACCTAAATCTTTAATTAACCGTGGTGTCAGATCCCGCCCCTCGTTTTATGTTTTTACTTTCAGTCTGCTTGTTGCCGACCACGATGTAGATCTAAATGATGTAGATTCATCCTGGGATCTTTCACTCAAAAGTCTGGTCGGATGCTGACAACCTGTTAGCTTACGAATACATGTCTTTACGCGTATGCCATCGGATAGAAGACGACGGGCTGTCCCATAACGTGCATCATCATGTCCTACTGGTCTTGTCTGCTTACTTTACAAAAAAAAAGATTGAGTCTCAGCGATTCCGACATAATTTTGGTGTGAAATTTTACTGGCCTGTCATTCTATTCGAATGTCTCTGCCAGTACTCGGGACGGTGGTTGTCTCACTCACGGGATATTTTCTGTCTATGAAATGGCTATTACGCCTACTTCTTTTTGTGATAGCTATCACTA
>JBCEWB010056306.1:0-13913 GCA_039654565.1 Peronia peronii
GCTGTCCGGGCAAAATTTCCAAATTCCAAATTTCTACTCACAAAATTTCTCAGCAAAAATTGGCAACTTCTAAAAAACCGAGATAATCCTACTTTCTTTGGATCGAAAGGCTTAAGAAAAACAAACTGATATTGATAGGGAGCTGGACAAATGGCAGAGTAACAACTCATCAGCTCTTTGTCTATATTCGTCCATGGAGACAAAACATTGTTCACTTTCCTAGCATACCTGATTTGCGGACGCTCTCTGCTGGAAACATGGAAACTCGGGCAAACCACAGCTGAACAGTCAAAGCAACAACCACCAAAACAAAACAAAAGAAGAAGGAAAACGAATTCCGATATAACTCCTGATTAACTCATGGACAGCCGTTCTTCGAGGCCTGTGAACTTAAGAACCGAGCTGGATACAGTATTTGTCTGGTCTGAAAAACAAAAAAAACCAGAAACTTCACGGTGACGTTGTAGGTGCGACATTCGAGTGAAGGCGCAGAGGGGCATGAACTAAGGGAACTAATCCTCTAAAAAAGAACACCAAGGGAGTTACCTCCCTGTGCTGGTACTTTTGATCCATGGGGATCATCAGATCGATTTGTTTCTTTATAATTATGTATAACAAGTCATTTCCTTCTATCTTCCAAATAACCAGATGTTGGAGGAATATAATATGTAGAACTGCCGCACCATGTTTAACCTCTTTTTTTTTTTTTTTGCTTCAGATGGATGAACCAGTGCGTTCCTTGTGTCTGCTCCTTTAGATACCACGACAGATAAAACTGAATATTTTTCCTTCCTCTCCTCCTTGTACAGGTGATTTGCTCCGCCAGGCAGCCGAGTTGACCTACAATCTCATGTCCCTGGATGAGAAGGATATCTATTTCTGTGCCTTCTTTGCTGATCCAGATTTTATCACTGCTACAGTTGAAGCCTCGAAGGAGCTTGGGTGAGAGTGGATTTTGAATTTGACACAATATCTCGCATAGTTTTGTGAAGAGTGGATAGATCGGTCTCATGAGGGGTGGCGGTTGGGGAATAGGATAAAGGATGACTCCCAGCAAAGCCATGAAACTGAGTAAATGTAGAGAATCACTCTTCTGGGGAAAAAAAAAAAGCCTGAATATGGAAAATTCCTGTTTATTTTTTTGTATCATAAAGTATTTGCCCAAGTCGTTGTTGTTGGTGTAAGATTCCCGTTGACCAGTTATTTATTTCGTTTGAAATGAAATACATATAGAATTTATTTCTTTCATGCTTTGTTGGAGTTTTTTAAAAAGTAAGGAAAAACTTTATAAGCTGAAATACCAAAACAAAAAAATGACTGAGTTGGCTTTTTGTTAAGTTTAAGTATATGTTGGGTGCTGGGCTTTAATTACTGAAATTTCCTGTACAGATATGTGGTAGTGGAAAAGCAAAGAACTAACACTGACAATATACATATTTAGACTTGAAATTGGATTCCACAGAGCTCACCCATTTTCATTCTGATGCATTCATTTTCAGCTATGAGCATGAGAATTCTGGCCAGAACTACCTGATGGAGGTTTTTCATTACTTCACCACTTATGAGGCTGGAGCCCTGGCCATTGGTAAGTCTTGTACCTGCAGTAATGTGTACAGTAGCATCGTAATCATATGGAGACTTACTACTCAGTTCAGGCTAGATATTTTACCACATACTGTAAGATTGTGTTGACTTGAGAGATGCTCGGAAAGCCCCATTTCTTGCCTCATTGTCTGAAGGCTATTTTTACTAAAACTAGGCCACATACCATCCTGAGCTTTGTACATTAGGTTCGGCCTCTCCTCCACAATTTAGAATCATCAGCATAAACATGTTTTGAGAAAATCGTGAACATGCTGCGGGCCACATGGAGACGTTTAGCAGTGGGAAACTATATTAACTATATTAGGCATGATGCAAGAGGGTTTCCAAGGATCTTAAGACAAAAATATAGCTTGACCTAACTTTAGACTTACATGGTTTTGGGTGTTACTGTTGTTATATAAGTTGGAGGACCCCCGGTTTTTAGATAGTGTCACCAACCTCAATTTCAACATACAGCCAGAGCCATGGGGATTGGTCTTCACCAGTCTAATTATGTTCCTTTGCCATGCACAAGACACAGGCTTTGGACCAAGCAATATAAAAAGGGAAAAAAATCACTTGTCTTCATTGCAATGACAAAAAATTTGGATGACATTATTTCATTTAGAAAAAAACATTTTCCTCATATGTAAAAGATTTCATAATTTTTTGTAATATACATTTTAAGCAAAAAGCTGAATTTTTTTTTTCCCTCCAGTCTTTACTCAGCCCATTGTGCCCACTAAAGGGGAGTAATTAGGTTAGTGAAAAAAATAATTTGTTGTTTCAACTTAGTCTTCATATTAACTTTAGGCATTCTCTTCAAAAAAGGTAAATAGTTACACTGTCTCTCTGCAGTAATTCATATTCCCTCCTCCTCCCTTATGGAGAAGAAATCACAACATTTGATTTGTGTTTCAGAAAATGGCATGAGCCAAATTGCAGAGACCAGCACAGCCTACCTCAAACATCTGTGCCAGAGCCTCAACCTCAGCAACAACAGCAGCATCGTCACCAACATCATCGCCACCCTCAACCACATCTTCTGTCGCCATGTCCCAGTACGAGTGGGACTGATGTCATGTAAGTTCAACCTCTGTGCTGACACAATTAGGCATGTTGTAGTCCATGATCGTCAACCAAATTGTTTCCCTTTGCCAAGTACAAGAGATATAACACAAGCATTGGAAAGAAGGAAAACTAGTCACTTTTTTCTCTAGCTGTTTGAAGCATGAGTAATTAGAATTATGAAAAATTCACGTCTTGAAAATATTTTTCTCTCATCCTGAGGATTTTTGTTATGATGTCCCTGCTTCACATGTCTCAATAAAAAGAGATTTTTTCTTTTTTTCTTCTATGCACAGTGCTTGTATTATACCCCTTGTTTCCAAATAAAGGCTGAAGGGCTTATCCCTGTGTAGATAGAGTACGGAAAAATAGAGTAGGAGATATGGACAGGAGGGATTTGACATACCAAAACAACAATAGCAAGGGACCCATGAGTGACCAAAATTTTGTTTCTTTTAAAGAAATTTTTTTTTGTTTTTGTTTTTAAAAGGAAAAACATGATTTTTTTTTTTTTTTAAACAAAAACCTCTCGAGATAACTTCCACTAGGAGGTTGAAAGACATAACAAAACGTAACGTAACGAACCTTGTTCCTGGGAAAGGAAAATAGCTTAGCTAGCTAAGAAAAAATGGCTCATTGCCTATGTCATTTTGTTAAACGAAGTTTTGAAGTAGAACGCTAGTTATAATCATACAAGTAACCTACATCTGTATATATGGCACTGAAGTGTTTTTCTCCATTTTCTCAAAACATCAGGAACTAATCTAGGTCATTGTGTGGAATAATCTTGATGATTTTCTGTCCTACCGAGAAGATCACCTGAATGTTCTAACATGTCCAGACAAGATCTTTTCTTTGCTGCATATTCTCATCTGAGTGATCCGACTTAGTCATACTTACATCTATCTAATCTATCTACTGAATATGCTGACATACCGATAGTTTTTTTGTTTTTTTTTAAACTTGTAATACAATTATTTTTAATCTCAATCATCAGACACATTTATGCAGTATTGAATGACCTGGAATAACTTTCTTTCTGAATCTGTTAACATATCTATGGTCTATTGAATATTCTGTCACAGTTTTTTTTTTTTTTTTCCATTAAATCCTCTTACATCATTTTTTATTGAATTACCATTTGAGGTAAAGATTTAAAGACAAAACTCTCTGATATTCTAAAAGTCCTGAATTTTCTAGAAGAGTTAGACAAAATTTGCTTTTTATAGAGCTCTGGGACTGGTAGTTCATGTTGTCCTCCCATTATCTTCATAGAATCCAAGATTTGACTCAAACAACCAGTTTCAGATTTCTCAGCTGCATGAGCCATCAAGACTTCACTTTTGCAATTTGCCACAGGAACGCTCTATGTCTATATTTGATATAAATTTCAATATTTCAGAGTGAAAACTCATTTCCATCCATAACTGAAGTCAGATATCACAAGACCTGCAGCTGTTTTGCTATTTTTTTTTTTGTTATTTTATTTTATTTTTCACCCCCCTTACTGTCGAGGGATGTATGCGGTTTCATGGTCATCGGCCAAGTGGGTAAGGCTGCTGTAGTTATGTGAAGCATTTCTGACCACTTTGTATTCAGTTTTCAATCCTGAGAATGGGATTGTCTCGGCATGTGTTGTTTGATGTAAAGAGATATGGGTAAACATTTTGGAGTTCTTTGAAATTTTGCCCTCACTAGATGTGGAGCTTTCTTATCATAAACCCTTAAGCCGTGGAAGTATTGAATGCTGTGCCGTAGAACAGGCAACTTCATATCTTTCCAGTACCCACTGTGGGGTTCAAACCTGCAACACTTTCATGAACCAGCTGACACCTAACTTCTTGACTTCAGTTTCTCTCTCCCTCCGCCTCTTTTTCTCAGTTTTTACCTGAGAGCGGTTGTTGCAGGGTGGTTAAAGGCCAGTGTGATTAAGACCCAACTTCTCCTGAGACACATCAGTGTACGAGGCTGAGGTGAAACTGTCAGTTCCAGCCAGTCGGGAGTGGATTTATCTCAACATGCTAACAGAAACAAAAGCAGTCGTGACAAACGGGCGGATCAAACGATGTGAGGAGCTGCCCAGAAATGTTGCTCTTGTCAAATCAATGTCAGAGCCGTATTTCTGTCAGTCGATTTTCACACAACTAAAATCTGAGCCACATCTGATAACAGACCATGACAAGGAGAACACAATTTGTGCATTAGCAGTCAACACTCAGCCTTCTCCTGCTTGAGGAGTTACGTTTCCATTCTCCCTCTAGAACAAACATACAGCCTATTTTTACACACTGAAACATCTTAATCTTCAGCCTGTTATAGTATCCTGCGAGGTGTGTTTGTAATAAATTTACTTTTATATAGAACTCTGATCACAGTACTTGAAGACAGTCTTACAGATTCCATGCGCTCTATAATCTAATCTAATCTTGATAGAGCCAGCGAAGGCACTCACACACTCTTTGAGCTTCCACTTAAACATATAAGATGATAGCCTGTTACACAATCAAATTCGTATCAATCCAAAAATTACATTTGCTATATGTAGTGAAGTCCCTGTGTTAAGCTGGTCGAGTCAGGAAATTGTGTAATCTGTTTTTTTTCTTCCAAGAGGACAATAACAGCCCACTCGGGAATCAAGCCCAGGAATGATCATATTCCAAGCCCGATGGCGCAATTGCTAGGCCACGATATGACCACAAAAGATGATGTCTTCTGTTGTTTTATAATGCCTGTCGCAGTCTCTGCTAACTCCCCCCCCCCCCTTCAACCTCCCACTCCACCACCCAACTATTTTATCTTACGTCTTCTCTTTCTGTCTCTGTCTCAAGTTATCGTTCCCAGATTGTTAATGAGTATCTCTGGTCGTTAAAGTAACTGCCCACAATGTTACCGGCTGTTGTCTTATTATCTTTACTAGTGGTCTTTCGTTTCTTCTCTAATCCTGTTTTTTGAATGTAGTGATCAATTTGATAGATCTAGAGCCTGTATTCTCTTTTCAGTATGGAAACCATCAAAATCTCCGATATATTAGTAACATGGTGCCCTCTCGTGGTAAACATTATTAACAGCAACAAGAGCAAGGCCTCTGACGGTGGTAAACTTCACGGGCAGCAGCGAAATCAAGGCCTCTGACAGTGATAAACATCATCAACAACTATGAAAACAAGGCCTCTGACAGTGGTAAACATTATCAACAATGAAAACATGGCCTCAGACGGTAGTAAACATTATCAACTATGAAAACATGGCCTCTGACAGTGGTAAACATCATCAACAACAATGAAAACATGGCCTCTGACAGTGGTAAACATCATCAACAACAATGAAAACATGGCCTCTGACGGTAGTAAACATTATCAACTATGAAAACATGGCCTCTGACAGTGGTAAACATCATCAACAACAATGAAAACATGGCCTCTGACAGTGGTAAACATCATCAACAACAATGAAAACATGGCCTCTGACGGTAGTAAACATTATCAACTATGAAAACATGGCCTCTGACGGTAGTAAACATTATCAACAATGAAAACATGGCCTCTGACCATGGTAAACATTATCAACAGCAATGAAAACATGGCCTCTGACCATGGTAAACATTATCAACAGCAATGAAAACACCGCCTCTGACCATGGTAAACATTATCAACAATGAAAACATGGCCTCTGATGGTAGTAAACATCATCAACAACAATGAAAACACGATCTCTGACGGTGGTAAACATTATCAACAGCAATGAATACACCGCCTCAGACCATGGTAAACATCAACAGCAATGAAAACATGGCCTCTGACCGTGGTAAACTATTATCAGCAACAGGAAGATCTGTGAGAAAACAGCATTTTGACATTTATTTTGAAGCTTCAACCAGCATTACCTACTGCTTACTTCATCTCATATTTCAGACGATAATCATCCTTCCCCAGTACGGGAGCCAGCCATGTTACATGGCAGACATCATAAATCAGTCGCAGGAAAAGTACTGTTCTAACAACAATAGCAAGCATAGTAGGCCAGGCTCTGACAGGTTTTCATAGACATGTGCAGACAGGTAGCATAGCAAGATTTGCAAGTGATAAATCAGATACAATGACAGTGTTAAAGAGCATGTGACAGAAAGTATCCACAGCAAGACAGCAACGGAAACAATGGAACACAAGTGAACTATATACCCCGAAGATAGCAATGATAAGCTAGGAACAATGTAAAATAACACGCAAAATAAGCGGTATTCACATTGGTCATGCTTTTCTGAGTAAAATGCTTATAGTGACAAATAATGATTACTTTGCATTGCTTTTGAATGCCCTCATATATCGCATTACAAGCATAAACCAAGCATCTCTCGGACCTGGGATCTTCCTCAAGCGAACATCAAAGAATGCCCAGTTGGTTTCCGAAATGCCAGGATTGTTGGGGTCTGTACAGCTTCTATGTGAATATCAGTGGATAGTTTTCATAAACTGAATAATGGCAGGGCTGGCATGAATTAGTACAACTTATGGAGTTTTTCTCGAAATTCTGATTAAAACATACAAATCCTCTTTGAGATTGTGCTGGATTTTTAAAATTATTTTTTTTGTGGCCAAACATTGTGACATTGAATCAGCACAGAGTATCAGGGTGAGATATCACTGAACATGTATTGTGTATCAGCAAGTCGAAAGTATTATCCTAGGCCAGAGATTAACACTTGCTTAAGGTCCAGTTATGGTGGTTTTCAGGCCCCGCTCAAGTGTGCAACGATTGTACTGTGAACACCAGCAGTAAATAATCGCGTCAGTTTGTACGCGTAGATTACTACGTGTTGATTAAACTATGAATTTCTGAGAGCGGGAGTATTAAGTTGGTAACTCATCAGTTGGATATTTGAAGAGAAAGTTCCAGCGGAATCCAGGCATTAGCTCATAAATAGCACAGATAACGAGAGATTGTGTTTTCATCAATGCAGTGCTCTCAACATACGCACAAGAGACCAGTGATCCAATATAACATCATAGGCATGGCATCAGGTATTAGTGAGGTCCAAGTTACTGTGACCAACTGAAATGTTGACGGGTTGAACCTTGGTCTCTCTCCTGCAGCAGCGGCATAGAATATCTTTGAAGGCTGTGCGAAACTCGCGGCTATGTAGTGGATACACCAGGAAATTGATGCCAGAGTTGAACAGGCCCAGGAACAGTATCAGGTCGAAGAAAAATGGGGGAAAGTTTTTCACCACATAGTCGCCCTGCAGCGCAAAGAATACCATGCGCGGTGTCCAGCACAGGAAGAAGACACCAAACAACGTCATGATCATTTTGACAGCCTTCCAGTTTTTGTCGTTCAGCCTGAGGGCCTTGCGTTTCTGGCGACGCTGCTGAGCCCCAGAGTGATGGTTGTTCTGCACAGACAAGGTATCCAGCATGATCTTCTTCTGCTGCCTCTTAGCGATGACCACAATTCCGATATAAATGATGAAGACGGCGATACAGACCACGAAGTAGAACAGCGGGATGATGTATTTGAAGTAGTAAACGGGTAGAATCAGTGACACCACGCACTGAGGCGGATCCGTTTGGGGCGAGTACAGAATCCACTGCGCCACGCCCAAAGCCAGACCGATTGTCCACGATATGGCAATACCAGCTCCTATGACGTTGTTGGTCACGGCTCACTGGTAAAAGAAAGGACGAGATATATACAGCCAGCGGTCCACGGCAATTAGGAAAAGATTGGACAGACTGACGATGGTCACTCCCGTGCCCACTGACAGCATCAGAAGGCAGATAGCCATGGCGTTGTCAATGAAGTCCCGGATGCCGGGAAAGAGCCATAGTCCGTAAGGCAGCAGCATGGCTCCCACACAGAGATCTGCCACGGCGAGAGAGGCCACGAAAGCGTTGGACTTGGACTGCAGGGAGTGAGTGCGTCCTATGGCCACCAGAGCGAGTGAGTTACCCAGGACGATCAGGGCGGCCGTGATGAGAACTGGCGCTATCATGGACACGGAGCCGTAAAAGACATCAGCCTGGGTGCTGTTGAGCACACGTTCAGTACTGATAGAGTGAGTGCTGTTTGACGGCGCGCTGACTGCGCTGATAGACGGACTGGTGACGTTGTCCGGGCAGGGGGGCGCTGTGCGTCCCACACAACTGTTAGTGCTGCCAGAATCCATGCCTTGCCACGTGTGGCTCTCACCAATACCAGATAGGTAATGGTCTCCCGTCTGAATCACGGTGTTGCGAGAGGCATGGGGCAAGTAGTAGCTCTGGCTGACCTCGGATTGTAAACACTGGGACAGAATATTGGCTCCTTACAATGGAAATGCATGGAAAGTCGCTCCATCTTTCTTTTCCTCCTAGTTGTTGTTGTTGCAATAGTTACCCGTACAACAGTCACAGTGGTCTGTATACAGTATGTTCATTGCTGACAGAGCAGTGTGATTCATAGTGTGGAGTGTCCTCGATCATGTGACAGCTCACAGTGTAAAATAAACCAAATGTTCACTGTCACCAGGTGATCACAGGCAGATTCAGAGGGAGTTCATTTCTCGGAAACTGAATTTCTTGGATGGTGCTTGAACACAGTGATTCCGTAAGGAGGAGGAGATCTCAGATGTCTCCATTGAGTGGCTATAGGTGAAAAAGAAAAAAAAAAGAAAGAAAAGACAGATAAAAACGTGTTCTTATCTTATCTATTGTGATCTAAGTGATCAGCGGTTTTGAGTGGCAGCGTTCAAGATGAATATTGTCAAAAAAATTTCTGTCTTTTGTTTTTCTTTACTATATTCTAGAAGACTACGTCCATTATATTAAATCAGTAAATTTTTACAATGAAGATTTCATCAGTTTGTAGTGAATGCCCGGTTTAAACTCCTGGTGTGAAGGCATTGCAGTCTCCCACTGCACAGTTCTGTTTATCATAGATCAGCCTGTAACTGTGGCATAACACAGTGAGAGAATTGTGAGTGAGAAACAAGAGAGATGGACGGGAGTGGGCAGTGGTCACCCCTCTCACTCTTACCAAACCATGAGAACTCAGTAATGTCAAGATCAGAACGATCGCAATTTTGTGTCAGTTATAGGACAATCAGAATTATCAAAACTTTATACGTTCAGTCTTAGTGCTGATGTAAAGCGAGCTGTAAATAATATCTAAAGATGTCAGCCATGTTTCTTTGCCAACAGTGTGCTGTAACTTTCTGTGATGTCTGTCGTTTGTAATCCCACAAATCACTGAAACCACACGTCTCTGTGGAAATTTGTTGGAAATCTCGGAGTTCGGTAATCATAACTCAGCCCCAAGTCATTATGTCAGCTGATCATCTCTGTCAGATTTATTGGAACTCACTTCAATCACCGAACACTAAAATAGTAATATTTTGTGTTTCTTTGGTCAAATAAGGATCAGGAAAACAAAACTCGTTCAGTGTGTGCAGATATTCGGTAGAACATAGGTTAAGTTTTGGTGAGCATTGCTTATGTTGAAAATAACATATACTGAGGAAGTATCTTTCGATGACACATATTCTCTAATGACCAGTCTGGTTTAAAAGTATATATGTCTCGCAACCAGTCAAAATGAGACGTATGTCGATTTTTCACCATACGGGTTTTTTTTTATATCATGTAAAAGCTTGTTTCATACCCTTTCACGTGATGAAAAAAGTTTTGAGCTAGTTTTATTCTAGCCAGAGATATTCCAGAGACAAGGAGGGACCCCCAGCAATGACCGAAATTCCGAAAAAATCGAGTTTAAATGAACGGTAGAACGCATAAATCTATGTACTTACCTCACAAAAATCCGATTTCAATGAAGAAATTTTTATAAATCGACGGTAAGACCGATATTGTCTTGTTAAGAGATGAATGCACTTTTGATTTCTGCAATAAAAATCGATGTCTGACCCCCGTCAACACATTCAAAGCCCGATTTCTCGGTTCTAACACAGCGCGACTTACGTGTCATTTCGACTGGCCGCGAGATATATATATATTTTAATCAAGGGCTAATTGAAAGTTAGATGTGTGCATTCATGTAGATATTCAACGAAAAAGTGTATAGTTTTATAGCTTTCGGCACGAGAAATATCTGTAACTAAAAGGTTGGAGGATGTGCGTTATGTTAAGTAAGAAAGGCCCAAAATTTGCACTGAAAGTTTGTGAAACAAACAGTAAATTTTTGCGCGACTTGGCGAAAGATTCTAGGCTTGAACTGGTCTGAAAATTTAGTAAAGCCCACAATGCATTCAGTGGACAGCAGGTTAAATAAAATCTGTCACACTAAACTTTGACCACAGAATGTTCAGTAACCTGACCTTTTTTCCCCCAGAACAGGAAACGTGTGCAAACTTCACTTACATTCAAACTGAATAGTCAACAAACCTTCAGATAACATGACTTGGGCATTTCATTCATAAATACACAATTTAAATCACCACATCTCCTATGACATGATCGAAAAACGAAAACATTCCACTCATACTGAGGTTTCACAAACAAGCATAATACCTTCACGTAGCATAGGTTTTGGCTTAGCCCATTTACGGTAGCAGTCAAGCTCGTCACAACTGAGCGCGCACGAAGCCGGTGAGCACTAAAAGTCTGCCCGCGTCACCCATGTGAGCGACGTAGGTAAAATGAAGCGCAAAGAGTTATCTCCTTTCCTCAGTCTTTAACCCTTAAAATATCTAAGGAAGTGCTAGTATGTCAATTTATCTGTGATATCTTTTTTCCCACAATGTTAACAGAAGAGCAAGTTAAAGCATGCTAATTGCGCAGACGGCGTCGACGATTCGCGTCGGCAGACATAAGTCCACGGCAGGACTTTCTGTATTGTTTTTTGTTGCTCTTTTTTTTATTCAGACACAACACATATTTAATCTGTGCCAATTATGTCGAAGTTTGGCACGTGATATCTTTTTACAAGTTTGATGAAATGGTTACCAGTTTTTCTGATCGAATTAGAAATGTTAACTTATGAGACAATGAGAGTTATAACGTTGTATTTGGAATCAAATTGCACTAGGATTCGATGCCTAATCAATAAGCCAGAATCGTGAAATATTGAGTTTTGCACGCTCCTTGTTATTCCCAGCTGACTGCCGAACTGTGCAATATCAGGCTGAACTGGATTTAGAATCACCCGTCCGAGAAGTGACTTTGGCCGGGGTTTCTCCCTCCACACGTTCCAGTTTACTGTTGGTTTCCTTACCTTTATCCAAACCGTCGGCGGGTTTGTACATGTATGGCGGGCTTAAGCCGAGAGGTGACCTTAAATGAGTGAATAGCACATTATGAGATTGTCTGTTGTTTGGAGAACAAAATGTTGCACAGAACATTGGGCACATCTTAGTCGGAGCGGTCCATTGGCTTTTCCAGGGTTAACGAGATCGATATCCAGAGATGGTTGTCATCATGTGTCCGATTCACTTGTAGCGGAACAAAATTGACGGCTTTGATTAACTTTGCTGTTGTGCAGTATACAATAACAGAACAGGGAAGTTGACGTTGTTATGAAAACTCACGTATCCCATCACTGAAAGAACTACCACTCAACCATGCAAATGTCGAGCCGATTCAGTGAAAGACTACAGACGTAAAACTGAATCGACGTTTAATTAAGCCGCAGTAGTTGAAGGCAAATACTCCACATAGTCACAAGTCCTTGAAACTTTGTTAATATAGTCCCCACAATGAGATGTCCTATAAACGGTTGAATGATCTGTTTCCGGCGTTTAAAAAAGGACAAAAGACAACAATTTCGCCGTATTTGTGCCATGGCTAACATTAAACCAGTACGAAACTCCTGAATTGGAACTGTTGAGAATCAGCGGCTTCCGAGGGCGCTCTTTAGAAATCAAGCAAGATTTTCACATCACGGGCACACTTGTGTTACGCTTTTACAATAATCATTGCTGTTGTCCTTCCTTTCATTCTTGTTACTGTTTGCTCATCTTTGTCATAGCGTTGCAGCATGATTAGATCTTTGATTACAAAAAACTACCAGCATGATGTAGCTGAAATATCGGCGTTTTTGCCTTCTTTGATAAAATTATGGCCCTTGTTGAGTCCTTACTTTCGCTTTCATTCTTTGTCTTCGTATCATATTGCCCGACTGAGCATAATGGAGGGAAGGGGATAAAGAGAGAGGGAGAGAGAGAGAGAGAGAGGGAGAGAGAAAGAAAGAGGGAGGGGAAAAAAAGAGATAAAGTAGGAGGTGGGGCAGAGGAAGTGAGAATGATTGTGAAAATACACAGATGTAGAGATTCACAAAAATGTGCAGTCAAGGATGAGAGCGAAACAGTGTATACTTGATGTCACAGAATATCTCAAGGGGTAGTGATGGTATTGCTAAGGGCCATTCGCTGTGTGTATGTTAACTATAGGTGGACAGCGTCATCTCCTAGTTGTTCAGCGGACATGGACATTGCTTCGTGCATAATTCTTTTAAAAATTAATATTAAAACTGACCTCTTTGTGTTGCTTAAAAGCGTACGTTAAAAGAAATGAATTTTATACCACATTATCTTGTGTTGATAAGGAAATAAGTTTATATTGAAAACTGAAAAAAAAAAAAGAAACACAGAGAGAGAGAGAGAGAGAGAGAGAGAGAGAGAGAGAGAGAGAGAGAAAAGGAAAAAAAAAGAAAAAGAAAAACCAAATCGATATTTTCTCTCAGCTGTCTCGGAAATGTGATTTTGAAGGGAATTAATGCTACCCAGACCCAGTTGCTGTCTATGCCCGTATTCAGTTATGATCGTGTACATGCAAATTTAATTATGTATATACTTCTGGAGCGTCTTTTGCCGCCTTATCAAGGCTATACACACGTTCGTTGGATCAAAGACTATTCTTTTGTTTTTGAAACCAAGTGATTATTTCGAGAAGAATCAAATGATGATTCCCATAAGATTGACGACTCTCTCTCTCTCTCTCTCTCTTACTCACTCTCTCTCTCTGTCTGCGTGCGCGCGCGCGTATGTGTGTGTGTGTGTGTCTGTCTTGTCTGTCTATTTGTCTGCCTGCCTGCTTGTCTGTCTGCCTGTTTGCAACTCTCCGTCTGTTTGTTGCCCATCTTCCAGTCCTTTTTTTTTTTTTTTTTCTTGGCCCTTGAATTGGCTGCTGGGAAAAGGACTCTATTGCTTTTTATTCCTATGTTATTTGCCAAAGGAAAGCTGATGATCGCAGCCGAGCATGAATATCTATATCTATATCTATCTATCTATCTATATATATATATGGAGGTTATCTCGACGGCTCTTTGTTTAAAAA
>JBCEWB010056317.1:0-13913 GCA_039654565.1 Peronia peronii
TTTCGATCTTCGTGTCCTTCCATCCCCCGATGCAGGACCCGCGAGTCGATCCCGGCCCGTTTTCTCCTTGAGCAGACACCAAACCACAGAGCCATTGCGTCCCCCTGAAAAGTTTTTCGACAACCCACTCTCTTTTCACTGCGAAGTAGAGAGTCGGCGCACAGTGACTGAAGAATGGGGTTTATCAGATAAGGGCGAATATATTTCGGAGGTCCCGTGTGCACGTTACGCACGTTAAAGAACGCATGCAGTTAAAAATCGATGAAGAGTAGGTGGAGAAGCCGCTGTCCGGGCAACATTTCAAAATTCCTACCCACAAAATCTCTCAGCAAAAACAGGCAGTCTTTTAGCCGAGATATTCTACTTTCTTTGGATTGAAAGGCTTAAGATAAACATCCCCATCCCCCCTCCCCCCCCCCCAGTTCGCCCGTCCGAGCCCTTCCCCCACCCCAGTTCCCTCAGGCAATGCAGATTAAAATCATTTCATTTCTCTCTCACTCGGGATATTAAATTACATGTACTATACATAACAATGGTGCTTCGCTTCTCACCTCTTCCGCTTATATTATTTGATTCGAATGCTCTTTATGCCAAGAAGACCTAATATACATTACAAAGAAGCAATTTGATATCTTGTTTTATTTTACATTTATTATGGGGGAAAATGTTGCATTTCCTTAACTAGGACACAGTTTTGTTGATTGTTAATTTGATTATTTGTTAGTGTTTGTATTTTTGATTATCTCAAGACCATTGTCGTTTAAAGGAAGCGACGACGCAAGAATGTAAAAACATGTTAATTGTACCTACTATGTAACTGCTCGCTCCTAGCCCGACACTGAATCGACAGCCTTAAAATAAGGAATCAGATTAGCTCAACATTCCCTAGCAACTTCATTAAAAAAAAAAAAAAAACAGGAACAACAACAACAACAACAACAAAAATAAATAAAATAAAAACAAAACAAAAAAAACTGTCCATCAATCTTTATTCAGTACTTTTGGTGATCTTAAGCCATGCGGATGGCTTATTAGCTTATTTTAGTGAGATAGCCCTTCTCTATCCATAGCTCTCTTTTATGTGCAAAATATGTACCGGTAACGCAATCGTTTCATTTCGATCGGTCTAGGATATGCGTATCTGAGATTTGAATAAAAATTTAGGTCTACATTGTTTCGTTGTTACATTGTCTACGACGGAATTTTATTAAAACACAACCACTTACGTCTCTGTTACTCTAGTGTTACTGTTTTGAGATTTTTAAGTTGTGTGAAAGGCTAAGTGTTGAGACGAGAGACCAGCTGGTAGTTGTTTTTTTTTCTTAAGCCTTTCAGTCCTTAGAAAGTCGGATAATCTTGGCTTTCAGAGGCTGCTTGTTTTTGGTGAGAGTTTTCTCTGGGTCAAAATTTGGAATTAAAAAATGTTACCCGGACAGCAGCACTCCGCCTACTCTTCATCGATTTTGAATTGTCAAGGTTTTTTAACGCGCGTAACGTATACACGGGACTTCCGAAATATATTCGCCCTTATCCAAGAAGGCTAAACGTCGGGCACCCTTATCCAGAGGAAGCCAAGGATCGTTGAGTCACTGAAAAAATGCAACTTTTCGATCTTCGTGTCCTTCCATCCCCCCATGAGAGGACCCGCAAGTCGATCCCGGCCACAATCTCATCGAAGTGAGTTGCTATCACCATGAAACAGACGCCAAAACAGATAGCCACGGCAACCCCCATCTGGAAATTATGTGAAAGACTAACTGTTGCAACGAGTTAATTCAAGAGACCATTTGGTTAGACGGATGGAGAAGCCGAGCTGTGTGTCACAGGTCAAGAGTGCTTGACATGCCGAGTGGCTCGTGTCAACACCTACCTGGTAAAGGCCGATAACTACCAGCCTACGTTCCAAGAGTTACCGCCCCCTGAATTAGCGTTGCCATGCCAACAGCTCTCTACGGTATGCAAATGAAGTAACCAGGCCCCACTTAACAGAGAAACATTACAGAAGTAACAAGCAAAGCCCGATGTTTCTTGACTTCTAGCATTTGGATGACAAAATAGCATTCCAGTGCTTACTGCGTTGTTGTTGCAACTCTAGATATTCAGTGCATGGAAATGTCATTGTTGCAACAACGTAATTAGAATGCTGCTCTTCTTATTTGTCTGTATCTTCCTTTTCTAGCTCTCCTTTTTTTCTTTTCTTTTCTTCTTTTCTTTTCTCCTTTGTCCTTTTCCTTCTCTTCTTCCTCTTCTACTTCTTTATCTTCTCTTTTTATTTCTTCTTCTTTTTCCTCTGCTTCGTTTTTTTTTCTTTTCTTTTTTCTTCTTCTTCGTATTCTCCTCTCTCTTCCTGTTTTTCTTTTTACTTCTTCTGTTTCTTCCTCTTTTTTCTTTGTGTCTTCTTTTTTTCTTCCTTTTTTTTCTTCTTTTAATTTCTTCTTTTGTTTTCTTCTTTTTTCTTCTTCTTCTTCATCGTTTCTTCTTGTTCTTCTTTCTCTTCCTCTTCTCCTTTTTCTTATTTTTCTTATATTCTCTTATTTTCTTCTTTTGCTTACTTCTTTTGTTTTCTTCTTTTATTTTTTCGTCACCTTTTTCTTCTTCTTTTCTTTTCCTCTTCCTCTTGTATTTCTTCTCCTTCTTTATTTTTTCTTCTTCTCAGTTTTCTTTTTCCTCTACTTCTTTTTCCTCTTCTTTTTCTTTTCCTTCTTTTTTTTTCTACCTCTTCCGCTTCTTCCTTTTCTTCTTCCTCTTCCTTTGTTTATTATTCTTCCGCTTCTTCCTTCTCTTCTTTTTCCTCCTCATTGTTGTTCTCCTCAACCTCTTCGTCTTCTTCTTTTTTTTTTTTTTTTTGATTTCTCTCTCTTTTGCTGAACAATTTTATTCTATTAGCCCGAACACATGAAAAAAAAAAAAAAAATGGACTGTCTTTGAGTGGTAAAGTGAGAGGTCTCTTAGTCTTCACATCAGTTGCTATTCACCCCTTTCTTCGCTACTACATCTAATTCGTGTTATCGCAATTTCAATCGAAACAGAAACCGAAAACATTATAAGCTTTATACTGAGAAACACACACACACAAACACACACACAAACACACACACACACACACACACACAGATAAGGAATCCAGTATTGGTTCTCTGGTGGCATCAGATGTACAAAATAGGCCGTTACCCTGTTTTGTGAAAAACAAATTTTAACAAATGAAAAAACAAAACAAAAAAAAACAAAAAAAAAAAACAAAAACAAAAACAAAAATAAAAGGGAAATCGCCCTAGATCATCGGAGTTGTTTGTTTCATTGACTCTGTTACACCGACGTCTTTATTATTATTATTTTTTTTTTTTTCAAAACAAATTTGGCAGTCCATCCTAGCTGTAATAATCACAGAGTAATTATAAACTCTATTCTCTCCTCCCCTTCAACACTGTTTGTTTGTTTGTTTGCTTGTTTTTTGTTTGTTTTAGGATCTACTCCATTTGCATTGTCCAGAAATGAAAACAGAAGGTTATAAATATATTAAAGCTACGTTGCAGTTATTTTGGATTTGATAATTTTTTTTTTTCATTTACTTCAATCTGTTTATTTTCTACATATTTTGAACCAGCTAGACTAGAATATTATTACCTTGAAACACACATCTATATTTATCTATTTATTTGTTTATTTATTCATTTAAACAAGCAGTAATATTTATCTACATTTCTAATCATCGTATTTGTCGATTAATGAATTTAGTGATCAATGTATTTATTAAGTATTTCATTATATTGTGAAAGAGCAAAGGCTAGCACCATCCTTCTAACTGGCCAAAACAGACCTCATACGCTGTGTGGTCATAACTTGTACCATAAGTACCTAATACATGTAGCGTGTATTCAGCACGTTATCCCAGCCCACAGGTGTCACAGTAATAATTAGCTGCTAATCAACTAATGGTCGGTATAAACTTGTCAGTAGGACGATAGCCGCTGGTCAGGTGGTCAGTCTTATTGGTGCCTGATAGCTCCATAAACAGCGGTCTGATTAGGGCTTAACAAATCTATAGGAACCCCCGTATTAGTGATCTCATTTTTCAAGCGAATTATTGCCTTACAGGTGGCTTATACTGATTATCATAGGTAAGCCGTCAAATGAGGGGGAGGGGGGGGGGGAGATAGAGACATAGAAAGAGAGAGAGAGAGAAGAGGATAAGGAGGGAATGGAAGGAGAAGGGTGCTGGAAAGAGGAGAGGGCGAGGGAAGGGGAGGGGGGGGGGTTGAGTAGATAAACTTGCAGAAGGGAATAAAACCGTGGCTATGTGGTTTGGGGTCTGCTTTATGGTGAAAATCACTTACGTCAGTGAAGTTGTGGCCTGGATCGACTCTCGAGTCCTCCCATTGGGGGATGGAAGAACATGAAGATCGAAAACCCGCATTTTTTCAGTGACTCAACGGTCCCTTGCTTCCTTTGGATAAAGAAGCCGGACGTCTAGCCTTCTCGGATAAGGGCGAATATATTTCGGAGGTGCCGTGCGTACGGTATGGGCGTTAAAGAACCCTTGGCAGTTCAAAATCGATGAAAGAGTAGACGGAGTGCCGCTGTCCGAGTGAAATTTCCAAATTCCAAATTTCTGCTCACAAAAATTCTCACAAAAAAAAGCAACCACTTAAAGCCGAGATAATCCTACTGTCTTAGGATTGAAAGACTTAAGAAAAACAAACAAAATGAGCTTGAAGATGGGGCAGTTAGGACTCTGCCTGCCATTATATGAATTTGGATTTGATGTCCATGGATTCACAGAGTCGAAGGGATGATGAGGGGAGGGAAGAGAGAGAGAGAGAGAAGAGAGGGAAAGGGTGTAAAGTAGAAAAAAAGATCCAACTTGTTTTTTTATTTGTTTGTGGCTCACTCGTTCCACAGCTTCTTGGATTGGGACATTTGTATTGTTAGAGCATCTTGCCTGCTAAGATAGGTTAGTGTTATGCTTTAAATATACGCCTTTCAACCATCTGCCGACGGCTATCTCGCTGCCAAGATAGGTCAACAATAAACGGCACATTATGTGTTTACGCAGGGAAAGCGAAAGAAGACATCGCTTCCGATCAAAGCCAGAAAAAAAAATGCGGTCATAATTCCTTGGTTCCAATAGCTTTTCCCACATTTCCTGGTAGGATTCGAACCCCTGACGAATGTTTTTGCCAAGGTACAGGTTCCTAACCTCTCGGCCACCAGACTCCTCCACCAAATCATAGAACATCCCACTGTAATTTGCTCTGCAAGTAGATATTGACCTGTCCGATCTAGACAGTAACGTCTAATCCACTATATTTACACACGCTCAGTGTCGCTCAGTTCTTTTTTTTTTTTTTTTTTTAAACCTTTCAGTCCGAAGAAAGTAGGATTATCTCGGCTTTAAGTGGCTGTCTTTTCTTTGTTTTTCTGAGAATTTTTTGGATAGAAATTTGGATTTAGAAATTTTGCCCGGGCAGCGGCACTCCACCTACTCTTCATCCTTTTTTAACTGCCATCGGTTCCTTAACGTGCTTATAACGTACACACAGGACCTCCGAAATATATTCTCTCTTATCAGAGAAAGCTAGATGTCGTGCTTCCCTATCCAGAGGAAGCCAGGGGATCGTTGAGTCAGTTAAAAAAAAAAAAAAAAGGTTCCGATCTTCGCATCATTCCATCCTGCAATGGGAGGATTTGCGAATCGAACACACAACCTCGCGATATGAGTTGTTTTCACCGTGGAGCAGACGCGAAATCACATAGCCACGGTGACTTCCCTGTCAGTTAATGAAGATGTCACGCCAGATAAGAGAGCGCATGTGTCACTGTCACCATCTCTGTCATCTCACCGGCGGGATTAGCATCTCCATGTGAGGGATGTTGAGTCCGGGCTGATTCTTGGCACTGACCAAATGGTTACAGGTGTTAAACGTCAGTCTGGGCCAGCAGAGGTGGACAGACGAGTGATAACAATCAAAATGACGTTGTCAAGACGAAATGTCAAACCGGCTAGAAGGTTTGGCAAATCGTATCAATTTATTAATTTTTCCTTAACTTACTGATTCTTCAGATTTAGTATTTAGTAAGTTATCACCTGATAGCCTTTCTCTTAAAATTCAAGGCATTTATATAAAATGAAAATGATGATTAAAAAAAAAAAATAGTGATTGTCCTGACAAAGAGTCAACTGGTTAAAAAATATGGGAAAGTGATATCAACGTATTCGGTTTCTACCATATCTAGTTCTACATGTTGTTTGCTTCTTTTGGTATATTTGATTAGTTGCCGGTAGTCCTCTTACATTTCAAGATATTTTTATAAAATAGCAATGATGATGATGAAAATAATAATAACAATAATAATAATTATAATTATAATAATAACTAAACAATAAGAAAATGTTATATTAATACAAGTGAAAAAAAAGTCTGTCAAAAAGATAATGACGATATGGACAAGTTTACATCTACAGCTGGTCAAGGATTTGAGTGATAATTGTACTGAATAGGTGTTGAAAATGAAAAAAGAGGAAAAGAGAAAGAATGACAGACGGAGAGAGCTATAAGAGGAGGGGCGAGACGGAAGGAGAGTGAGAGAGAAAGAAAGGAACAGAACGGCTAAAGAGAGATGGGTGAAAGAGGTCAGGAGAAAGAGAGAGAGAGCGCGCGACATAACGTGAATGAAGAAAAACGAGAGAATGTAAAGAGAAAATGAGAAGCGAGAGAAAAGAAAAGAAAAGAAAAGAGAAGGGGAGGGAGGTGGGGCGGGGAACTTGATGTACACGTGGGAATGGGTTACAGGAAACAATAGTAAAATGCCATCACAGAAATCGATCTGCGCCGGATTGGTAGTCAGCGGTATTTTGGAAGACATGCATAAATCAGATCGTTTCGAGTGATAGAGACAAGCTCGCGGCACAGACTGAGCTGGCCCGTTGCAACACGCTGAATATTTGTAGAAACGAAATGAGATATTATTGTTATATAGCTCTCCGATTTTGGACAGAGGTCTCTAATTGAGAATCCAGATCAGAAACGTTTTAACACCGTTAATTGAAACGGTACGAGCTCAAAGAGATAAAGATTAGAATAGCGACTTTCATGCTGGAATAGAAGATTAAGAATTAATTTTAGAACCGTATAAACAGGCCTTTAGATTAATAATACTACACAGAATGATCAGATGCACATGTGTCGCCATTTCATCGCCGTGTTTTAAGTTTTAACGTTTTGTTTATCTTGTTCACATCCCCGTCATGGTCATTATTGCATCATAGACATGTACAGGTGAAATAGAACGGGCAGTGGACCAATCATGATTATACTATCGCCTATAATCTTTCGTTATCCTATGGTATTTTTCGTCTGTTTGACAGTTTTTGTATTTATCACTGCAGATTTCCAGTCCCCTGTCCGTGTCCTTACACCGGCAGCGGCAAGTTGGCTAACTCACAACCCGGCCCTCCCCCCCAATCTTCCCCGGGACTTCTGGGCAAGTGACCGACCCCACTAGGTGTCGGTGATTGTTCTTGAGAGGGGGTCACTACAACCTTTCCGTCCTCACCGGATTTTGCGCGACTGGCTTCCGCCTTGTGAACGGTGGCCTAGGGCTTGTGTGAACGGTGGCCTAGGGCTTGGTGGGTGGAGATATGGGAGGCCGTCGTTCAGCCGCCCCTCCCTCGTCCCATGATGTTAGCAGCTGGACCACGCAGGCAGTGCTTGTTTTGCCTGAATCCTTCCCTTGAGATACTACCCCAGATAACGCCGACCTCCTTACTGGCGTCTATTCTTCATCGATTTTTAACTGTAAGGATTCTTTAACGTACGTAACTTACATACGGGACAGGCCTCCGAAATATATTGGCCGTTATCCGAGAAGGCTAGACCCCAGGGGGCGCAGTGGCTCTGTGGTTTGGTGTCTGCTTCAGGACGAAAACAACTCATGTCGGTGAGGTTCCGGGTTCTCGCCGACTCGCGGGTCCTCCCACTGGGGGATGGAAGGACACGAAGATCAAAAGACCTGCATTTTTTCAGTGACTCTACGGTCCCCTGGCTTCTTCAGGATAGGGAAGCCCGACGTCTAGCCTTCTCGGATAAGGGCAAATATATTCCGGAGGTCCCGTGTGTACGTTATGCACGTTAAAGAATCCTTGCCAGTTCAAAATCGATGGAAGAGTAGGCTGCGTGCCGCTGTCCGGGAAAAATTTCTAAATTCCAAATTTCTACCCACAAAAATTCTCAGCAAAAACAGGCAACCTCTTAAAAATGTCGAGATACTTAGGATTGAAAAACTGAAGAAAAAAAAAAGGCTAGACGTCAGGCTTCTTTACCCCAGAAACTAGGTGATCGTTAAGTCGCTGACAAAAATGCAGGATTCGATCTTCATATCCTTCCATCCCCCGTGGCAGGATCCGCGAGTCAACCCCCTAACTCTCGATGTGAGTTGTTCGCACAATGGAGGAGACGCCAAACCACAAGGACACGGCAATTCCCCGTACTATTGTTTAGTAGAGAGAAGGCTTTGATTCCTGAGATTTTTTTTTAAACATTGATGTTAATTTTATAAGAATGAGTTGGGGAGGTGTAGTTCATTGTCACTTTGATGAAAATCCAATGACGCGTTGTGTTTGTTGCTGTTGTCTTTGGCAGTCATTGTCAGAGTTCCACGACGTAATATCTTGTGTATAAATTCTCACTTAAGTCACACAGCTTTATTTCATCTAAGCATTGTGCATTTAATGGATATGTTAGTAAACAAGGACTATACTACCTTGGAGACATGCATGGAACCAAATATCTAAAGGAGGGTTCACATCAACGTAAGAATATCAAAGAACATTTAATGCAGGCTTGATCCGCATCCTTTCTGAACAATGCGTGATTCAGTCGCTGTGGGTTTTGGTAAGTTCATATAGCAGAAAACAGGAATGCAGAACAAAGAGAAGTTTTAATAGAAGCTGACAATAGAACAGTCGTTAAATAATGAGAAGTCCTGAAAAGATCTCAGGAAAGAGATTTTTACCTTCCCTATTTTCAGCCAGTATGCAGATAGTTCAAATGCCAGTTGTCGCATTGATCTCAATTAATCGGAAACTTGAAACATATAAACATCAATGGGAGACTTTACCGCCTGAGCAGAAAAAGTTAACAAACCGCTTGCAGATCTTTCAAAGATTTCTTTTCAATAGACATTATTTCACCCAAGTTGCATTTTTCACGTCTCAATTATAAGTGTACGACTTGTACCAATTCAACCAACCTAACTGCGTTGTCTGTCAATGATACATTGAACATTGTATGAGAATTGCATTTGTCGAGCTCGGCTGGTTTCATTTGGTAAATGTCGCTGATGGATAGATCAATACGTTGCATATTCCAATTGATAAATAAAACCATTGTCCACGGGCTGAATCGTCGGCATCCTCAATTATTTTGTTCAGGAGGAACTGAGCCCGGTATAGTTAGATAAAGGCACATCGAAGTGGACGAGAGCGGATATGAACTGTTTCACAGAAAAATTCATTGACCACAGTTTTGTACAGATAATCAGTTTCTTCCTCAGCTCATTAAACTGTTTGTATTTATTGCTTTTCAAAAGCTGCCTGTTCTCTCAACACTACCAGAAACAAGCCAAAGAAAAAAAAATACAAACAAAAATTAAAAATAAACCCAAAAAAATTGCCTTGATTTCCGGCCTTATGACGAGGCAACACATTTTGAAACCCGAGCCATTCTGAATCCAAATGCACATTCGCTCACTTTTAGAGTTCACACAGAGAACAGAGGCAGACAGAATTATAAGATCTGTGATTTCTTCCAGCTGAGAAAACGGTATTCATATTAAAGTGCTGATGTAGTAAATTATCCTGTATGCTAAAAATCTTAAAAATTGATTCCAATTCTTCCAGCAATGTCTAATGTTATTCCTGGATGTGAGATCCTCTTCATTTATTTCTCTCACGTGTTTGTCTTCAGCATTCGTGTCTTTGAATGTCCTGATTGTAGAAGAAGTTGATCATTTTTCCAGCCTATCAAATTTGAAAGACTGTTTGCTCAGAATTGTACACAAAATTTCTTTCGGATTTCCAAAGTTGTATGTCAATATCTGTCTTATCTGATCTCAAAGTACAAGTGCAAAACCTAGATATTATGCAAAAGTACATGCCAGTAACAAACAGTACGGTCCATCTATCACAGAATAGCTGAGAAATTGTGCAGTTAATTACTAACGAGGAAACTATATAACACCATCTTGTCTTTGCCGAAATTAAACACCCTCAGTTTTTCTATAAGTACAAAAATAAAATATTCTTTTTTTTTTTCTCCCCTTAAGTTTACTGTCACAGCTGGTATTGGTTGGAGACATTTTACTGAAGACGATCACACGTGCAATGAACAGGTAGAGATAAACGGTTTTAAAAAAAGAACAGTTTAATGACAAACATTGATAATAAAACGAGAGGTACTTGCTTGGAAATCAAATTAAAAAAAAACTACATCAACATGAATGGTATTATCATAGGTTTTTTTTTTTCTTTTTTTTTTTTTTTTTTACTGAAACAATATATTGTGAATATGTCATTTTTTGTTATTATCAGAAAATACTGCTAAAACAGTTACAGCCCATTTCAATATTTACATATGTGCAGATTTATAGAAACTGGTGGTCGGTATTTTCACTGGACTGGAAGTTTTCAACAACATACACAGACCAGATCTGCTGTGGATTAATCTTGATGTTGCGTTCAAGGCAGTTTCTCATTCTTCTGATCTCTGTTTCCATCGGTAGGTCAAATTGTCTGCTTTAATACTTGTATCAGCAGTAAAACTCGAAGACATGACGTTATAAATCTACCAAACATATTAGAAGTAAGAAGTCTGTGCACTGGATAGCACTACTTATTTTGAAAGAGTGCGACACCTTTCTTAATCATAATATATATATATTATGTGTGTGCGTGTGTGTGTGTGTGTGTGTGTGTGTGTGTGCGTCTTTGTGAATGTGTGAGGAAGAGAGCAGAATGCAAAAACCAAGCGAGTATCGCAAAGCTACTTTTGAGATATGGACCAAAATAGCAGCAAAACTTGATTCGAAGTCAAAAATGGGATACAGTATACTATCGTACTGATAATTTACAACCATTCCTATAATTATCCTGAAAAAGGAGTTCGTTAAACATTCTTTTAATATTGAAAAATATTTTTCGAAAATATATGATATCTTAAAGAAAACAACAACAAAACAAACAAACAAATAATGCGAATCAGTTTTGACGAGTGGGTTATCAAATTCAGAAATATTTTTACGGCAAACCGAACACGCAGACACCCCCAAAAACTTGATTCATGTCGGCAATTTGACATTTTGAGATTACATGATATTTGCTTTTTCACGCATAAAATATGTCCTCTGATGTTTTGCAATTCAAACACAAAATCAAGCAATGATAAAGACTATGTGGACAAATGGTAACAAACTGAGTGCAGTAAACATTCTCCCGGATAACCAGAGACTACCAATCCAGTTGACCACTAGGCCCGGTAAGACACCACGCTGTGGCCAATGGCTGTTATAGATGGTGGCAATGATAAAGAAACAGTTCATTCTCTTATTTTAATCGCCATTTTATAGAAACTCCAGATTTGCCATTGATCAGTGGATGAAACATTTATAAAGTATACTTTTCTTTTATATCCAGCTGTACTTTGTATATCTTTTCCTTGATTATTTTTGTCGTCAAACCAATAGCTTCGAAAACTTGCCGCTCAAGAGATTTTTCATCAATTTCCACAAACCGAGTTCGGAAGCATTTTTTTCTTCTGTTGTTGTTGTCTTTTGCTTACATTAATGTTTTTTACACTTTGACAATCTGTGGTTTGTTGTTTTATTTAAGCCTTTTAATCCTTAGAAAGTAGGATTATCTCGGCCTTAAGAGGCTGCCTGTTCTTTGTTAAGAATTTTTGTGGGTAGAAATTTGGAATTAAGAAATTGTGCCCGAAGGCGGCTCTCCGTCTACTCTTCATCGATTTTGAATTGTCAAGGGTTATCTAACGTGAATAACGTACACACGGGACTGCCGTAACATATTCGCCCTTTTCCGAGAAGGCTTGACGTCGGACTTCCCTACCCAGAGGAAGCCAGGGGATCGTTGAGTCACTGAAAAAATGCGGGTTTTCGATCTTCGTGTCCTTCCATCCCCCAATGGGAGAACCCGCGAGTCGATCCTGGCCACAACCTCACCGACGTGAGTTGCTTTCACTATGAAGAAGACGCCAAACTACATAGCCAAAGCGACCCCCTCTCTGGCTTGTGTTTCAAGATTTTCTACAACACGAAGCATCACTTGGTGAGATAGTTATTTCTACAATGATCACTCTCTTTGTTATTCTCAAATCTCATTGTTTCTCTTTGTCAGATCCCATGAGTGCTGTATCCGTCCGTGCAACCACTTTTAAAAAAGTGATAGGCCCAAATCCTGGAATGGGAACATTGGTGGCTGGATGGCCGGAAAGAACTAAGATAAAGTGTGCCCTGGCCTGCGTACAATTGTATGGCCGCTGCTTTGCCTACACTTACGATGAGATCAGCACAATGTGCACTCTTGGTAAGTCAACATGCATCTGTAACAAATTAAGATATGGTTGGTTGTTTAAATCCCGATAACTGATCGGTGATGTGGGCGTGGAAAAATCATGAACAGATAGATAATATATTAAATTCCACAATATCATTCTTGTAAATCTTATAAACCTCTTATTTCTTGTCTGTCTATCTTTCTTTCTTTCTCTCCCTCTTTAATTCTCACTCCATTTCTTTCCTTCTTTCTGTCTTTCTCTCTTTCTTGTTTTCTTTCTTTCCCCGTCTCCCTTTTCTTTTTTCTCTTTTTCGCCTCTCTTTCTCTCTCTCCTCCTCGCCTCTCTTTCTTTCTCTCCTTTTCTCTTCCGTTCTGTATTTGTTCATGTCAATACCTCAAACTGACAATGTTATAGTTTTTTTTGCTTAGATAAATGTGCTGATGGATGAATGGATATCATTAGATGTGATGAACAGAGAGAAAAATGCCCCATCATTGTCAGATAAAAATTAGTGTGGGACAATGTAATAGATTTCTCAAACATTTCTCAACATTTTTTAAAAACAAGATACACACAGTTAACAAACATAGTTTGAGTAAACATTTTAGATTATTTCTCTGACCAATTGTTCTTTGTCCTATGAAGACGAAATTTATATTATGAAAAATCGAAACTCGTCACCAGGTGAGAGGCTGAAATATATCAGCCAATTAGTGGTTTGTCCTCTGTAGTACTGGCGTCTTCTATACCATAGTGTTGATGTTTTTTCTATAAATTGAGTGAAAAATCTCCGACAGTTCAAAAACAAAAGGTTGATAATTGATATGAATAAAATTTGGGCAGCACATTGTTGTATTTTATTATCCCTTTCCCGCAATACTAAACTACCATCTTTGCTATGAGCCCAGCGCCCTGCTTTGGGTCTTATAAATTCAAAATCTTCTTGTAGCCTCCCGAGTTGTATCCATGGCCATCTCTTGCTCTCCATTCCCCTGCAGGTCACTCGGTGGCCTCAACTTCTCCACACTCCCTACAGCCGCCCCAGGGAGCTCTGTACGCTTCTACAGTCTGTGACGTGAACTCAGGCTTTGGTCTGTACTCCACGGCCAATGTTACAATCTGTCTGTGGATCTCAACAACCCAAGCCAACTTCGCAACGGCCGAACTGTTTTGTGAGGGTACGTGTGGTATGGAAGAAATAAAAAGAGTGGAAGAGACACCGACAGTGCAGCTGACGAGGTGATGGGACGGAAGCAGAGGAGGAGAGATGATGGATGGATGTATGTATGTATGTATGTATGTATGTATGGATGGATGGATGGATGGATGGATGGATAGATGGATGGA
>JBCEWB010056328.1:0-13913 GCA_039654565.1 Peronia peronii
AAGAAAGAAAAGAATAAAGAAAAAAAACAACAAACAAAAAAACAAACAAACAATCCCCCCCCCCCCCCCAAAAAAAAATAACCCAACTCAATAACAATAAATATCCATATTAAGAAATGAAATAATCAGATGATACAAAAAAAAAAAAAAAAAATGAAAGAAAGAAAGAAAGAAAAAAAGAAAATAACAAAACCATAAATGATAATAAAATCAGCAAATTAAGAAAAGAAATAACAAAATAATACAAGAACAATATAATGAGCAGATTAAGGCATGAAATGATAAAATAATACAATAATAATACAATAAGCATTAAAATATAAAGTAGTATAACAATAATACAATAACAATATTAAGAAATATAACTAATAAGTGAGTGATAACTTTATTCTGGTCCAAACTGTAGGTCACTTATGGGCAACTGATTATCACAAAAAACACAAAGAAGGCAAGAGGGAAGATGGAGTGAGTACCTTGCTCTACATGTAAACTGAAAGCATCCGACATTCTTGGCCATTGTTTACATAATCTCAGTTCAGTTCCCACGTGACCTCACCCTTTGTCACGTGGACATTCAGGACGAGTCAATGAGGGGATCGTTTTGATCAGCTGTGTTACTTCGCTCTGCCAGACACCAGACAAGTGGGTAAGTAGTGTGATGACATGTCATTTCAAAGAGTGATCACACACACACGCACATAAACACGCACACACACACACACAAAGTTGATAAAAATAATCCTTGTGATAAGAAGAAAACCTTTTCCTACAGCCTATAGGCTATCACGTGATGTTGTTGTTATTGCTGTTGTTCTCGTCGTTATTGTTGTTGTTGATGTAGTTGTTGGTATTGTTTGTTGTTTAATTCTTTTTATTTTTTATTTATTAAATTTTTTAGCAAAGAGCACAATAGTGAATATTTTTTTTTCTCTTTTTTTCTTTTTTACAAAGCCTTTCAGCCACCCAAAGGGAGCTATCTCGGCTGATTATTAGGTCGGGTCATTTCCTTCCCTACGTTTTCTTTGTGGTAAGTCCGCCTCTCCCTAGGTAAGAGCTTGGGCATTTATATAAAGAACAATAATAATGATAATAATAGAACATAATATTGAGAAGAGAAAAACAATCATAATAATGATAATTTTACAAATAAATAGATATATAAGTAATAATAATAATAACAATAATAACAATAATGATAATAATAATAATAATGATAATAATAATAGTTATAATAATAATAAAGGCCTTGACTCCACGGGGGTGTGGCGGGAGGAGAATGGCGTTCCTCCTCACCGCCTTTTACCACATTTTTTTTTTCTTTATACTGTTTGTTCAACAGCCCTTGTGTCTGGCAAAAAAAAAAAGGTAATGGGGTTGATCTAAACATTCTCCCATTGACACAGTAGTAAGGTCGTCCGAGCCAGCACCGAAATTCCACGACAGAAACCGGGACGGGAACATAATAATTTCCTGCTGACTCGGCAGATTGGCTGACTATTTCAGACATGCTATAAATAATGAATAAATCAAACTGAAGAAAAAATGGTTGATAGAGTCAGACAGAGATCGATAAGTCATTGATTGTCAGATGGGGTGGGAGGAAAACACTAGGTATTGTTAGGGGATTTTTGGTGTGTTGGGCAGGACAGAGGGAGAGGGAATAGGAGGGAGTGAGTGCGTGAAGGGGAAAGTATTAGAGTGTGTGAGGGAGAGAGAGAATGAAAGAATGAGTGAATGATGGGTGAGTAGAGAGAGAGAAAGAGAATTGGTGTGGTAGTGAGTAGAAGAAGTAATAGTGCGTAAGCTCTTAGGAGAAAAAAAACAAAAGAAAGTGATGAATGAGTGCATGAATATAAGTGAGTGAGTGAATGAGTGAGTGCATGAGGGAGGGACTGAGCTAGAGAGTGAGTGAGTAGTGAGTAAGTGAGTGAGTGTGATTGAGGATTGAGTGAGTGAGAGTGTGGAATGACAGAGTCAACGAGCGAGTCAATAAGTGAAGGAGTAGGTTTCTCTGAGTGGTAAAATATGTGAATGAGTGAGTCAGCGAGTAAGTGAATAAAAGAGTGAAAGAAAGACCGAGTGAATAAGAGATGATTGAGCAAACAACCAACAGTATCCCTATCTGTCTCGTTCTCACCCCCCCCCCCCTCCCCTCGACTCCCATTAACTACCCCAGATCAATAGCACTAATCCCATTCTTGACACACATGTATGGCCAATCTCGAATTCCCGAGCATGCATCTGAGCACTTGTGTGTGCAAGGTGAGTGATATCCTTTCTGCCGCTCGCCCGATCGATATGCACTCACCACGGCGGTCCTGTCCGCGAGTCGAGCTTTTCAACGATCAACTCATCGCTACTCAAGCTTGCAGAGAACGTCTAATATCCCATGACTAAACACAGTTTAATTACTCGCATTGATCATTGCGACCAGGAGGTCAAAATAAACCCTGTGATCTATCGTGACCAGTTTTCCTTTTTGATCAAACTAATTGCATCGTTTGATTTGATTCGAGTCATTGGATAAGACTTTGTAGATTTTAGATCTAGATCCTAGACATCACAAGGGAAGAGTTCCACATCAGACCAAGTTGCTTCAGGAGGGTTACGATTAGATTTAGAGTTACGGTTAGATTTAGGAGTAGGGTTAGGGTAAAAGGTAGGGTGATTTATAAGTATTGAAGTATCCTGGAGCATTTAGTTACAAAATTAGAACCACCTCTTATTGAGACTAATTTGACCACCTCCTAGCAATAGCCTTATCCTTAATTTGTATAACTTCATTTTCAAATATTATTTCACCCAATGCTAAAGCACAACCTAAAGTATGACTTCGTTATCCAAATCGTGCATTTTTTTTTCATTGTGAATTAAAATATGTAATAAACAAAATAGCGCAGATTAAATAGGGCTTTTCTCAAGACAAAAAGTTTTTCTGGTGAATAGGTGTGTTCGTCAAAGTGAGTGAGATCTATACAACAATGAAAGGACAAACCAGCAATTTTTTGAGACGGATCTACAACGACTGCTTTAGAGACAGCTGGTCTGGAAGTTTTCCAACGAGACACTCAATTGCCACTTAAGCTTGCAGACAAACTGGAAGACGCTCAAGTGAACAACTGCGACTCTGCATTTTTTCTTTTTTTTAATCGGGTTATTCTATAATTGAGGAAAGAAGATGCATTCTTATGGTATTAAATTGATTTTCTCTCTCTCTCTCTCTCTCTCTCCCTCTCTCTCTCTCTCTCTTTTTTTTTTCTTTCTTTGTTCTGATCCCTTCCATGATAACACAGTTAGTCTTGACGGGCTGCCTATTCTTTCACTGTGAATAACAAGAACAATAATAACAATATATTAATCATACTCCTAATATTCATAATATACTAAAGTAATTCTTTAAAAAGTGCACATTAAAATATACCCAAAGTGTAGCTTTGTTGATGCTGAAACACAGAGGCCGTAATAAGTGTCTCCAATTTTCTCCAATTTGGAATCTGACCACTTGATATAGTTTACATCAGTTTTCCGTTCGCCATATAGAGCGACTATAGGACACACTTTTTTGTATTTAGTTGTTGCTTTTTGGTTATTGTTTGTTTCAGCCAATAAACGCAAAACCGTGGAATGATCCCAGTAATGCTGTTTTCCTTAGCTGTCTCACCTCCGTCTAAGTACACAGTGACGTCATTCTAACTCAAAATAAAATAATAATAACAATACTATTTTTTTTAAGCATGAGCACTACATAGAAGAAGTATTGCCAAGCACTGCATCAAAAACGTAAAAAAAAAAAAAAAAAAATCGCTGACACTCTCTCTATCTGAAACATGCTTCGGGATATGCTGATAAATTAAGTATGTCAAAGAAAATGCTCTTTTTTTTCTTTCCTCAGTTATGACTTTTTGATGTTGCTATTGTTGTTGTTATCAAAATTTCCAGTTTTGCATAGTCATTTAAATAAAAAAGATCAAATATGAGTTCAGGGAGTCCATCGCTTTTGAAAATGGTATTAATAGAGCATATTCTAGGGTCAGTTAAAAAAACAAAAAAAAAAAAACAAAAAAAAACAAGAACAAGATTGCTAAATGAATGACTAATCAAACTAGTATTATTCTATTGACAAGCTTCACTGTAAGACATTCTATTAATGCTGTTAGAAATGTCACTTATCAAAAGTGCAAAACTATGTTCAGGGACTCTTTCAAGGATCCGGAACTCTCCTAGGATCAGCGGCTCTCTCGGTGACCACACTCTTTCAAGCAACAGATTCTCTCTCTCTCTCTCTCTCTGAGGTATCTGAAGCTCTCTCAAGGAGCACCTCAGAGATCACAGGCTTCCTCCCAGATCAGGCATCATAGACTCTCAAAGGGATTGGGGTTTCCCTCTGGAAACAAGAGTTCACCGTGGTACTACGAGGTTGTTCGGGGATCAGGGGCTCTATCAAGGAACAAAGGCTCTCTCAGTGATCAGCGGTTCTCTTAAGGATCCGGAACTCTGTTAGTGTTCAGAGGTTCTCTCAACGATCAGGGACCCTCTCAGGGATCAGCCCTTCTCTCAGGGACCAAGGGCTCTCTCAAGGATGTCGGACTCTCTCAGTGATCAGGGTTTCTCTCAGTAATCAAGGATTACAACAGGATCAGAGGCCCTCTCAAGGATCCGAGGCTCTTTCAGTAGTCAGGGGGTCTCTCGGTAGTCAGGGGGTCTCTCGGTAGTCAGGGGGTTTCTCGGTAGTCAGGGGGTCTCTCAGTAATCAGGCTGTCTCTCAGTAATCAGAGCTTTCCTCAGTAATCAGAGGCTCTGTAAGGGATCAGGTATTCTCTCCGTAATCAGAAGGTCTCTCAGTAATCTGAGCGTCTCTCGGTAATCAGGGGATCTCTGAGGGATCAGGGGTTATCTCAGGATCAGGGGCTCTCTCAGGGATCAAGGGCTCTTCTGGGGGTCAGGGAAGCTCTAAGCCCGACTATTTCTATAGCAGGTCCACAAAACGACTACTTGGATATAGATCCGCTGGGCTGGCTCCAATTTCACATCAAAGCAAAACTGTTTTTGAGTGTGTGTGTGTTTTTTTTTCTGTTTTGTTTTGTGTTCAGCCGTTCGGATCACAGAAATTTCCGCTGTGCTCTCAGACATTCAATTACAGGTGCATTTCCTATGACTGATGGTTCTACTTGATATCAAACACATATCTTTGCATTTTTGTGTGTGTGAGTGTTGGCCTCCCTTTTTACCTCGTGTCCTCTTGCTTTCTTCTCTTTTTTGTACACAGTTAGAAATCCTCATACATTTGAAACTTTGCTTCCATGCAGAAACGAGGCAGTGAAGCGACCCTGTTATTGATTGTCTTTTGAGTATAAAATGTTTTTAAAATTTCCCCTTTTAATGTATTCAGTATGCATCACTAAAGTCATTCATTTGCAAAGCTTTGATATTATATCTTGTAAACGCAGCCATGTTTTGTCTTGCTTGCTGCATAAAAGTCTATTTCTATTATCGGCATTTCTTTCTCGCTTTCAGTCATGAAGAACAACACATGGTTTTAAAATTTGGCGAGTACAAATTTTGTGTTCATCAGTCTTTTTTTTAGTCCATTTTAAATGCAATGCGCGAGTAAAATACACGTATCTATTTTATACCTACTGAAGTATATGGTTTGTAAACACGGTCGTATTATTATTCTGTGTTAACTTCAGCTCATTTTGGATGTATGAAGTTTTTGTTAGCTGTGAAAGGAAGCTCTCAAATGAATTCTCATATTCTTTCCTTCTGTTGAAAATACTTAATTCAAGACGGGGTCGTCCTTTCTTAATATAAAATAAAAACAAACAGAAGTTTATCCCGATATCAGTTGCTTTAGAAATCCATTTATTTTGTGCCCAATAATAGATCTGATATTTTCGATTTAGAGTTTGAAAAAAATTAGATCTCTTTGTTCTAAAATAGATGTGAAAATTTGACGTCATCTTGTGAAAAGAACAAAAGGCAAAAAACAAACAAACAAGCAACAACAAGAACCAAAGAGACATGGAACATTCAATTTACAACAACAACAACAACAACAATGACAACAAGCCATCAACAACAATACTAATGATAATAATAACAATACTATTAATAGCGATAATGATAATGCTAAACAATCACATGTCATGTTCAAAAACCGACGCTCTCTCCTCTCTCGAAACCGCTGAACAAGTTCACAGACTATTGATTGGTTTTGCTGGCTGGTAAAACGATAGCCCGGACACTAAAACAAGCAAATCCGAGAGATGGAATGACTAAATGGCGACTGTTCTGCAAGTATTGTGGTGACAGCTGAGGAAACATTCACTCAATGAAAGAGGAGGGGAGCCAGTTCTGACTTTTGCCAGGCTTTTTATTGATGATTTTATTTTGTTCCGTAATAATGATGATGATCGTTATTATTATTAATTTTATAATAATAATATTATAATTGCTTGTATATAGTTATCATTAACATTATAATTACACTAGTACTGAATCCACTCGGCAGGAGACACAATATCTGTGCACCAGCCAGTAATCTCCATTGAATGAGGCTCTTGTTTGAAAGAAAAATAAATTGCCAGTATCAAATAACTGAATCGATAAATAACGAGAAATAGATAAATTAATTTTTCTCTTGCCTGGGTGTAGTAGAGAGAATACTTGTCCACTTACTAACGAGCAATCTCTCTTGAACGTGGCTATTGTTTTTAAAGAATAACAAATTGCCAAATAACTAAACTGATGAATGACGAAGTAGACAAATACATTAATTTTTGACTTTTGCACGGCGGTGAAATGATAGTAGGGGGAATACTTTCTTACTTCCTAGCGAACTGTCTCCCGTGAGTCTTGCCAGCTGGCTTGATTACTTGGTTGGTCCCCTTGCTGGCTTGTTTGGTCCCCTTGCTAGCTTGCTTGATTGCTTGTTTGGTCCCCTTGCTAGCTTGCTTGATTGCTTGTTTGGTCCCCTCGCTAGCTTGTTTGATTGCTTGTTTGGTCCCCTTGCTAACTTGCTTGATTGCTTGTTTGGTCCCCTTGCTAACTTGCTTGATTGCTTGTTTGGTCCCCTTGCTAACTTGCTTGATTGCTTGTTTTCCTCCCTCAAATCCGTGCGTCTAGATACCGCAGGAGAAATATGGCCTAACCAGTTCTCTCCACTGTTCTCTAATGTATGCGAGAACCTGTCTCTGAGGGCTAAATATTGTTTAACCTTAAAAGTTCCAGTAAAAACTGCCGCAATGTTAAAGTTTCCACGGTGACAATTATAGTTACGTGGGTAGAAGAAAAAGCGGACCAACAACATTAGGAATGGACGAAAAGAACATTAAAATTTGAGAAGATACAAGCCCTGGCCCACAACAGCCACGGATGGAGAAGATTAATGCACAACTGGCCAGGAGGTGTTTCACTGACCCCACACTAATATAACGGCTGGGAAGATATAAATATCCTTTCTTTTCTTTTATATTATATGGGATGCGACACGATGAAACCAGGGTCTCATCAAATTTTTAACATATGGAGTTATTGGATTAATTGTGAACATTATTTAATTTCCCTTTCTGTGCGTGAAAAAAGTATTGTTTATCTTAAGTAGAAGTCGAGATATTGGCAATTGAAGACGAAGGGGATGATCTATTGCTGCAGCTGAATTTAGTGAGGAAATGGTCGATCACTTTTGTTACTCCTTATCAATCCTTATTAGGCCATGTCACTAAATTACAATTTTGAGGCTTTTACTCAACGTATTTCAGCAAATTTAACACTGGAATGCAGTTTTAGATCGATATAGAAGAATTCTGTGAAGAAAAACAAATTGCGTTAAAAATTCATTCGCTGTTGAAAAAACACATGATTTCTCCGGTCCGCTCAGTTTGACAAGCGCCTGATTTCATCGTGTCGTGTCTCATATATGGCTAATTAGAAAGATAATTCTAATTCAAACTTTGGTCAGCGAGTTTTTGACCAAATTCGACACCTGGCGCTTTCAGGGTTAAGACATTGATTATTTGGGCCTAAAAAGGGTAATGAAATCAATAGATGACGAGATAAAGAAATAAATTAATTGTCGTTTGTTTCGTCAGCCGTGGAACTCCAGCCGAGCGTGGGTCCTCATATCGAGATAAAAATCTCCACGAAAAATCGCTCACTGATTACTGTCTGTACAAATCAGCTGGAGTGGGAGCTAAATTTGCCTGCACATATCGGTAAGCGATATCACATCATTTTCCATATCACCAGAAATAGAATTATCCGTGGAGCATACAGCGTGTTTTATAATCTATTGGTTTATCTCGAGAAAAATGTTTTTCCTGAGCTGAACAAGCCCTAGAGATTAGCTGCATTTCGTACAAAGAAAAACTCAGTAAGATAATAACAATAATAATAATAATGATAATAATGATGATAATAATGGCGGTGGATAGTCGTCTTAATTTTAAGACATTTTTCGCAAAATGATAATAATGATGATAATAAAAATAATAATAGTACTTAAAAAAAAAAAAAGATAGTGTATTTGGCCTCAAAAAAAAAAAATCTTTTACGGTTAATAGGACTCAATGTATATGCAACATAATACAGGCTATAATAGGTAACGTACATTTCCACATACCCACGAGAATTTAATCATCAACGTGAAAGTATGAAATTGTGAACAGGTGGTGGGCCACACGGAAAATCGCATGTTTACACATCTTCCTTTTTTTTTTTTTTTTTGTTATTTTCCCTGTGCAATCTTTGATCGTCCAATTTCTGTACAATTTAGGATACTCATATTATGATGGTCAACTCATAAACGTGTCTTACCGTGCTATAACTGTAATCCTGCCGATGCGCCGTTAAATCTCAATACAAAACCAAACATCAGATCAAGGCAGAATTAAAAAGTAGTATCTTTGCTTGACAAGTGTATGGCTGTTGATAGAGCTGAATTTCTTTAACAGTCCCGGTTAGTTCAAAGGCGTGACAAAAAATCCACTTTTTTAATGCGATAATTCTGTTACTTACAAAGCTTTGTGCATGGGCCTGTCCAAAAATAATTTCGTTTTCAATTGCACTCACAAAAATGTAGCGTTTGAAAAACAATAAATGGAAAAGGATGTTTCTAACATCTTTGTGACGAGACCTCGAATTTATCAGCCCTCAAATTCAATTGAGCAAAATACTGATAGAAGCTAAATTCTTTTATATCAAAACCATGAAGTTGCTCAGAGCGATAATTATTTATTAAGTGTAAGCATCAGCAAAAGGTTTAAATTCACATATATTTAGTTATTCTTGCTCAGTTATAAACACCTGCTTTTGTTTTGTTTTTCTGTTCTTTTCTTCGTTTTTTTAAAGTCCATCGAACATACTACAAGCATTGTGACAACTCCTTCCATCCGTATTTGATGTTGATAGGCACAATTAAGATGACGTCGTATTTAAATTAAATCATTAGCACTATCCCACCTACCTACAAAATATCCAACCTGCATACTTCTCCGGCCTATTTAGCATTCCTACCTACCCTGCCACGTATCCAGCTTTCACCCTCATTCAAATTTCAATTATCCAATACCTTTTTTATCCAGTCTTTGTACTCATCCACCTTCCCTACATATCCAGCCTATCTACATAGCCAGTGTATCTAGGTATCAAGCCTACTTATTTATCCAGCCTTCCTTCTTATCCAGCTTACCTACGAGATACTTATCCAGTCTCCTTATTTATCCAGCCTTCCTACCTATCCTTTTTCCCTATTATCCAATCTTCATACATATCCAGTGTTCATATTTATCCAGCCTCCTTCTTATCCAGTCTGACTCCATATCCAGTCCATTTACCCGCGGGCCTTTCGAGAGAACAAAAGACTGATGGATTTCACCATCTCAGAGGATATTGTCTTCGGTCACATCTGTTTCTCAGTCCAGCTAATGAGCTCTATCTTTAATTAAACCACACCTGTGTTTGGCAAATCGCTCATTATTTCTCAGAAATGACTGTTACTTCTTCTTTATCACCTTCGCGATTAATTATATCTATAGTCTCCTTTACAATTTCAGAGGCCGGTGCCTCTATCCATAATGCTAGGATTTCCACGGTAATTACGAAACACTACATCTTGAGGTCACAGGAATTAGAAGCTTCCGCAAGAAATAGACTGTCCTGGAGGCTTCTCACTCCAAGGACAACGACTGCATTTGGCTGGGTCTGGCATCCACCAGGGGAAGAAGACATAGGACCCCGTCCTCAGCAACCCATCTTTGCGAAATTTTTGGGCTCCTGTGTGTTTCAAGATTAGACTGCGGAGCCACATGGGTTCAAGTGGATGATTGATACTTAATCACCGTCATCGTCAGTTCTCGACGGACAATGAACTGCTGTCCGGGGTTGAGTCCAGATCAGTAAAGAAATGAAAAGAAAGGGTCAGATTATACAACTTTTATTATTTTCTTTAATACAATAAGAGGTACGTAGATACTCTCCACCGCATTTCATAGAAGTACTACATATCTTGTTGTTTTGTTTGTTTGTGTTGGGGTTTAACATCATATCAGCATGATCACGGCTATAATAAATGAAAAAAAAACTTCTGCCAAACACGATAAGATACGTCTACACGTTAAGAAGAAGAGAGAACAGAGATGTCACCCGTGGAAAGTTGAGGATGGCATTCCACCACCGATGGCGGGGTTTCATCGCCTGCAGGTGGGAGCAAAGAACCTACTTATATACCCCGGCCTCCAGCCGGGGAGCTACATATCTAAGGTCTATCCTAAAAACTCATTATATATAATGAATCATCAGCTGTGAAAGCAAATATCAAAAACAAAAGCTAGGATACTGATTTGTCAAAGGTAGACCTGTCTTCATGTTATGATTTTGACGCCTGTTCTTTACAGAACTTCTTAGTTGGGAGTAACCAGAGCTTAATGTTCGGACATCAGCTCTTATTCTTCCTTTTTCACCCGCCCTCTTCCCATTACAATGAAACCCGTTCCGCAAGCTACTGCAAAAACTAGGTTTTTCGCCAGTGCAATGATGATCACTCAGACTCGATGACCTACATTATTTTTTATATAATAGCTAATAAACTCAAATTGAAAGTGTCACCCTCAGTTACGCAAGTAGGCCGTAACAGAAGGTGACAACTTTCCACTTTTTTTTCCCTTTTCTTTTCTTTTTTTTTACGTTCTTGCAATTGGCCATTAATTATCCTACCAGCTGTTACACGATTTTCGATAGGTGTGTTGATGGCGATGACGATAAGGTAGTGCAAGTGGGATACATTGATCGCCAATACCCTGCAAATGACGTGTTCAGTATCCTACATACCTCTGGTTATTGCTCACCATTATTTCTTATTTGACGAGATCCGTGCTGACCCATGTATTATATCTCTGATCCTAGGAAAATTATGTGGACAAAAACAACAACAACAACAACAAAAAAAAAAGTTCACATCGTCTCGGCAGAAAGCTTTCATTATTGTAGATGACATTAAAAAAAAAAAAAAAAGACAATGTAATGTAAAATAAACTATTATGATTTGTCCTGAAGAGAAATATCCGTTCACAGTTTTAACTCACACTCATGTACATAATGCAAAACTAAAATTTCAAGAATCAACTAAAATATCAAGCACAGACCAGACTCAAGGTATATTGCATACAGCTCACCGGAAGAGTGAATTTCTGGTCTGTGACACCTATCAAATTTTTCGCTTTTATTATTGTCCTGCTTTTTCACATACCATTTCAGGACGATTCTCCCTCGTCTCTTCCACGGCCATTCTCTACTAAGTGAAATGCAAGGCGTTGGCCTGAGTGCATCTGGTTCAAGGTTAAGGCCAGGGTGTTCATACGACCGCGCCAAAAGGCACAGCAGATTATCTAAAATGGCGACGGAGAAATAGATTTATGACGTCACATCTTCATCATGCCCCCATTTATTCAAAACTTCAAGGATGGTATAAACTAGATGTGGGCTGTTACACAGATATTATTGTTTCAACTTGGTTTGACGTTTACATACTAAACGAGGTCATTAGTATAGTAATGGACAGCCCTGTTGTGGTGTATGCATCAGTATATGGGCAAACATACGAGTTATGCGCCGTTAGTGATGAAATGCAGAATTAGAAACAGTTGGAAATTTTCATTGTCCTGTTTTTATATCAATGAAACTAGACTTTGGACTTTGTTGTTGTGTCTTGTTTGGTAGAAAGTGGACGTGCTTTTCCTGGTATTTTAGTTTTCTTTCTGGGCAGTCTTGTAAATATCGAAGGGCACATTACATGAAAAGGAAGGCAACAGAAACTCAGAACCATAATAAGCATTTTTCCTTATATGGAATGTAAGCTTGCATTGTCGATACACGACTGTATGTACATTAAATGTATGCCAGAAATTTCATATGTGCATATGTAAAATGCTTACGTGTGTCAGTATGCACGTACAGTGTAATTAGATATCCACGCATGATTAGACCTCCAATATTATATATTCTGGGCACGACCTTCTCTGTTTCATGTGCATATATATTGCTTTCTTTCTGTTTTAGCGCCTGGCTGGTTGTGACAGGTGCACGGGCAATTAATCGGCTGGTACGTGAGCAGCTTGGATCAATTAAATGCCTGGGGATGAGTCATTCATCATCCTGGAGTAAAAACATACAGTTTTGACTGTTATAACAACAATACTAATAGAGAGTATTTATACAGCGCTTATCCCCTACAGTACAAGCTCTAAGCGCTTTACAGTGTATTATTACCCTGACAGACGGAAATTAGACACCCACAGACGTGCTCAACTTCCTGGGATGCATACAAGATGGCTGCCCGTTAGGCGGTCAAATCTTTATCAATCGAACGATAACATTTTTGTCAGAATTCGTTTGCTCATTTTAATTAATCTGGGTCCAGTTGGGAAACATATGTATAGGTAAATTATCCTTCCCAATGGCAAATTTCGGGATCCGTTGGGGTTCGAAACCACACCCTTTGATCTCGAGTGAGAGGATCCAATCACTAGGCCATCGTCACCCACCAGTGGTACTTCAACCACAATACAGGAAAGACAGATGAACAACTTACAGCTTTGTAAATGCCGAAGGAAATAAAAAAAATAATTAAAAAAAAAAACTATAGCCTATAAACAAGCTTAAGATCTGCAACAGGAGTGTTGTAACCGAGGGATTAGGCCTCTGCCTCTTAAGTGAAAAGATTGCAGGTTAGAATCATACAGGGGGAATGAAAATTAGAACCTTTTTTTTTTTTTTTTAGAGATTCAACGATTTCTGGGGCATCTTTGCTATCGAAGCCGAACTTGGGAAAAGGGCAAATATATTACGAAGTCTCATATGTACGTTATTAACGGTACAAGACTCTTCACAATAAAAATCAGTAGACCTAGGCAGAATCCAGACGAAATGTCCAAAAGCTCCAAATTTCTATTAAGAAAATAACATGTATTCTGATCAAAAACTGGCATTTACTTAAAGCAGAGACAATCCTACTGTTGGAAGCTGAAGTAATATGACCACTTTACAAGAGATTAATGAAGGAACTGTGGAGTGGGAAAGAAAAAGATGAAGACAGAAGAAATGCTGGCCAGACAAGACAGCAAAGTGGAAGAAGAAATCTCTTCGGGAAATCCAAAACCTGATACATAACTGTGAGTTATGGAGAACATTGGTGTACGGATTATACAGTGATTGGAACAATAGGGAACCCGCGTTTCTACGGCCAGGCCTTAGTGCGGAGCGATACTGGAAGTCTTTGGACTATTTCACTTTCCGCGGGCGTGATATGGCTGACACAGGAGAACCGCAGGTGGTCTGTGCTGCTGACGCAAAGTCATGCCGACGTTTTTGCTTTTTTTCATCCTACGAGCAAGATTCAACGATAACTAAATGATTTTTAG
>JBCEWB010056339.1:0-13912 GCA_039654565.1 Peronia peronii
AATCTTCATATTGTTTTTGAACTTTTTTGATGTATTTGATTAGTTGCCGGTGGACAGTCGTCTAAAGTTTAAGACATGTTTCGTAAAATGATGATGATCATGATGATGATGATTTATTATTGCTCTGACGAAGGGCCAAGCGGGCACGAAAATTTGGCAGAGGATTAACATCAATGTTAGATCTAAGTTCTTTGTATATGTCATTTGCTTTTTTTGAATTGTTTGATTAGTTGCCAGTTGGACAGTCATGTTATATTTTGTAAAATGATGATGAGGATAATGATGATGATGATGATGATTTTAGCGATTCTACAGCTTGTTGCTTATTTCTTTTAGTGTATTAAGTTAGTTACCAGTAGACAGTCTGTCTTAAATTTTAAGACATTAGTATACAATGATAATTATTATTGCCCCGACGAAGAGCCAAGCAGGCTCGAAATTTTGGCTAGCGATATTAGTTCACTTTATTAACCCAGTTCCAAGTTCTTCATATTGTTTTTCAACATTTTTTATGTATTTGATTAGTTGCCGTGGACAACTTAATTTTAGGACATTTTTTGTAAAATGATGATAGGGATATAATGATGGTGATAATTTATTTCCTTGCCAAATATTGTCTTCAGCACCTCTAACCACAAGTGACCCGAAAGTGAGATGTGTGATCAGTTCAGTACTGCTCATGCCTAAGCAGTATCTAGAAACTCTTTCCGGCCATTCTGAAATTTGCACGAATTCTCAAGACGGTATGGGTGAACAGCGTGCACTTCTTTGAAGAGTGCATATTTCGCTATCTTTCACTGCATGAAGTCGTTCATTTGTTAAAGCTTTCAAAATTGTCCAATAAACTTTGAATATACCTCTTCCTCGGCAGCCTTCATTAACAAGGCCCGGGCAGTGGCATAATGGTGAGAGAATGACTGACCTCAACAAGATTCGGGAAAGCACACACACACATACACATGTTTCGTATCTGACAAGGTCTGTCTATTACTTAAAAGCGAAACAAAGCAAAACAAAGCACTGCTGTGCAGCAGATCTTATTGTCTAAGCGAGAACAATGACAACAAGAAACAATGATATAGCACTGCTTCAAGGAGAAATCAGAATTAAGTGGGACAAATTTCTCTTCAATCGATTAAGATGACATAAGGAGCTTGCATGTGTCATGAATGTCAAAAAAGGGCTTTCATTTTAAAGCAGCCTGCTAACTTCATTCATTTCGGAAATTAAACTCTAAAGCCGTGAGCCCAGGGCAGGAAATTTTCCCGTGAGTCGAAATCAGCACGAAAGGGGAAGATCAGCAATCCATATTCTGCTGCGTAGGATTAAGCCCCCTTGTGAATGCCGGTTTATCATTTTAAATTAGAAGTTTAAAACCAAAACCAAAACCAATAACAAACAAATAGACACACACACACACAAACAAACATACTCACGCACATACAAAAGAAAGCAAATCGAAACTGGACATTACTTCTGGGCATATGCTGTTGTGGTGCAATTATCCTTGCACGGGTTTTCTTGCTGCTCAATTTCTGAGATCTGTTTATTTACAAAATCGCTAATCCTCGCAGTCTTCACAGATAAATGGCAAATTTGATGCTTAATCAGTATCAGTTTTTTTTTTCACGTTAATTAAATAGAATAATCTAAGTGAGCGCACGGTCAACAGTTTGAAATCTCGTGGCCCCGGTGGCACCAAAGACTAGCAAACAGTACCGAATGCCACTAAACTCATTGTTTGTTCATGCTGCATGCTGCAAACAACTCAATGATAGAGAGCCCCAAATCTGGGATATTTGGAATTTGCGCCCTGGATTTGTCCATGCATGTTATTCGAAAACCCTCAAACATTGTTACATGCAGAATTTTAGAGTAATTTTTTATAAATTATACTGCAATCTTCCATGGACATGAAATGTTTGTTCCTCAAAAACGGAGCAAAAGAACTGAACACTTTACAATGTTTAATTGTTCAGAGATACAACAGAATATGTGTAAGTGATGTATTTCATTTGATCCGACTTTTTTTGACATATTTATTTAAATACAGTGCCTAGAAAGTAGTTTCTTTTTTAATCTGCCGTATGTAACTTCACGAACAATACCAAAGATTCTATTAACTTTTGTTAAAAATAGAAACAAGTTTATCTTTCTCGTTGTTTGGTCGAATGATCATAATCTATTTTTCTCCCTCACTCTGATTTTACTAAGTTAACTATAACCAGGAAGTCCCTGTTATTTCCTTTTTATGTAGATATCATTAATCTCATTTCAAAAGAAAAATATTATCATAATGCACCCAATTTGTAATCAACTGACATATTCTGAAAGAACTGGGCGTTTATTCTACGTAAGAACTAATCACAAGCATTACAGAAATTAATCTCTGTCATCAATGGTACGGCTTATCAAGCTGAGGCAATGTATCTTGAATCTGTATTGTTCTAATGCTGTAAGTGATATTTTTGTCTGCCTGTAATGTGAATGTGTTTTACATAACACATATTGTATCATATCAACTATGGATGGAATTTCTTTTAGAGGACAAATAACGTTTATCCTATGTTACCTTATCTTGTAGTGACCTTAAAGAATTAAATTTTATCAGCATATAATATGCATATTGAAAAAATTGATGCTGGAGCTTAAGTGTTCAAACAAGTGTAGGTTATAAGCGACTTGTTTTTATTTTTATTTTAAAGATTCCCAGAGTTTCATCATACGTATACAGAGTGCCCAAAAATAATGTATACACTCTTTGAATCGTTATAACAATTCAATTTATTGTTTTAAATAAGTCAAATCTGAAATAGAAATGTCAAATAGAAAAAAAATTATTATCAACTATTAAAATTTAAAGAGTGTATGCATTATGTTGTATCAATCTTATTTACAAGTCAAAATAAATAAATTGAATTGTTAGAACGATTCAAAAGTGTATACATTATTTTGGGACACCCTGAACATAATATTATTTCTTCTCTTGTATACTTCCATGGAAGTTCTAAAACATCTTAACCAATAAATTTATAACTCATACTTTTAAGAGTATGGAAGAGGGAGGGACTGAGGCTGTTCTGAACGGCTTCAATGCGAACAACCGTTCTGTAGTCCGTGTCATTTAAGACAAGAAGCAAAGAGAGCAAAATCCTAGCCACATTTCTTACACTCCGTGCAGCTGCAATTTCTGTGGCAGGACGTGTCTCTTTCTTAGCATTGGCCTCTGTAGCTATAAAAGAAAATTCTCCTCTGGGCCTTTAAAGTGGTTATTTATTTACCCACAGTCTGTTGGTAAAAATGTTTCTCCGAGGTAATGGCATATTGAAATCTTTTAGACATGAAAATGAATTCACGGCTAGAAAATCATTTTTCCAGATGTGAAGTAGATAGCTTTGTAAGTTAATTTGATAACTAGGAAAGAATGTTTCCATTCTTTAAGAAGTCAAAATTTCTCGAAAATATATTTCCCGATAGAGACTCTAGTAACTGCCCAGGTTATGTCTATAAGTTTGTCAATATTTGTTACAAATACCACTGGCACTAAAAATGACTGAGAGAACTGCCTCATGTATTGATAATTATAGTAATGATAATACTAACAATAAAAAGGCGTTTCTTAAGTGCTTTCATTTATTAAGAATGTTAATGTTGGAACTGTAACATGCGTTCCTGAAGATGTATGTTTTTCTTACGCGTTTATGTAGTAACTCAGAGTGCACAGAATCTGTCATTCGATCTGATTTCATATCGACATTGACAAAATTTAATGTTGTTAGATCCACTCAAATAAAAGGCTGACAGAGGATTTTTGATTATCTAATTGCAAGATTAAGGTCAAAGTTGAAGAAAATTGTCTGAGTTTTCTTTATTAACGTAAAATTCTTATGAACTGTTTTCAAGAAAGCTGCATTTAAGAATACATTTTCGTCATGTTTTCTTCCTCTTACAATTTTATTCATGAACATTAAGAAAACGCACATTTTTGTGTTCTCCTTTAGCCAGAGAGTTTGATAAACAAAGCAAAATTACATTTTCTCAGCCACAAACAAAACATGATGTCATCAGAGAATTGTATTTCTCTTAAACTAGCAAAGTTTTTCTTATAATTGTCTGTGAATGTATACCTCAGGGAAATGAAAACAAATTACACAGACAATGAAGTATAAAGTTTGTGGCTTGGTGATTCAATAAATCGGCAGAAACTCATAGATGAAAATCATATTTTTTTTAAGAACATGGCTTGTTATAGGATTTCATTATATGGATTCTACGAGTATTTTACGTAAGGCGGTAATCAATTTTTACGGCTGTCCGAAAATTTCCTGATGAATGCATCGAATAACCAAGTAATAATTGATCTCAAAAGAACAGCACAACGGGGCAAAGGCACACTGAAGAATCCAAAATAAACAAAATAAAACAATGTCATTTATATGACCAATAAAGTAAAAAGCTTTATCTTTCACGAACTGTGTAGCAAGCTTCCTCTAAAATATCAGGACATAGAGCTTTACTCTTTGCTTGGTGTCAGTGTACAAAATACAAACATGGAACATACCTAGGATCTACATGAGAGGTGTTCATTTTCAATATGTAGATACTAATACAGAGTTTTCTATAATCAGAAAAAAATATGGCTTGTCCTACTGTTGGCAAATGTCCTCGATCATTAGCGGTCAGAATGACTATTGAAAAGGATCATGACACTGATTGTTCCATGAGGTTTTATCAGAAAATAGAACAGAACTTCAAAACTGACCAGCTGTATCAATGGTGGACGGATTGACATTGTTTCTAACGTTATCCATGTGTTCACCTGAGCTGATGAACCAGGTTCTTGGCACAATATCTTCGCCCGGGTTTCAAAATATTACGCAACAAGATAATCCAATTATCTGAAATAATCTGTTGTATTACAAAATGCATAAGAAAAAATATTCTACTAATGTATATGCCAATTGTGGAGTCATATGAGTCTCTCCCTATAAGGGATATACATTTAACCTTCAAAGTATTATTTAAAACTGATGGGAAATTAGGATTTCTATGACAACGTATCAGTAAGCAGATTTAAGGAGCAACAGTAGATATGGGAAGCGGAAATTAGGTAGGCAAAGAAACCAACGGCCCTACAACATCCAGGATTTAAAAAAAAAAAAAAAAACATTTGCGGAAGATCCAGCTCCTATCTCACAATCGCCCATTCAAAACCTTGTTCTCAGAAAATGCCTACTCAAAGTTTTCCAACCAGTATCTCATAACAATGTAACATTGGACATTCCTTTCGCTTTCATATGGCGGGCCCGTGTCGATACTTAAAATCCTACCATCCATTCACGAAACTTTATATCCACTAAACCACACACTAACAGGAGCATTATACATTAATAAGGCCATCCATCCTGCAGACCTTCCACCACATGTAAAGATCCACACCTCAAAGTCGAACAGTGAGAAATACCAAATAGACAGACGGAATGAGTCATTTTGACTGCCAACCTAACTATTTCCCTTTGCTAAGTATAAGAGGCATAACACGAATCATTGGCTGGACGAAACAAACTGCGTTTTCTTTTGTTATTTGAAACAAGAAAAATGGAAATTTCTGAAAAATTCACCATATGATTAAAATGTTTTCCTTTCATCGTGATAATTTTTTTTTCATATTTCCTTCTTTTTTTTTTCAGGTTCACATGTTCCAAATAACAGGAGCTATAGCTATTATTGTCTTTTTCACAATGTTTATTTTATACTTCTTATACCTGGTAGAGACGAATAACTCACTTGGCTGAAAAAAAAAAAAAAAAGGAATCATTTGGGGGATTCGACACTTTGACATAAAATTCAGGTCTTGAAAGGCCAAATCAACCCAGCGATAAGGGGATTGGACAGGATAGTTTGCTTTTGTCTGCAGATTTCCTGACACCATGTGGTCTTGTTTAATCTGTACTTTTACCTCAGTACTCTTTCTTTACTTCACTAGTGTCTGATATAGCCGTATTGACTGTAGCAAGGCACCCCCCTCCTCCCCCCCCCCTCTCTCTCTCTCTCTCCCTCCCTCTGTCCCTTTCCGTCGTTATTGCCTTGATTTGCATGGGGAAAAAATGGAGAATCGATTATACACGAGAATCAATCACTCCTTTCAATCCATCAGAGACCTAATTGAAAGTCATAATGTCGCGGATCGATTATTCTTCCAGACCGATACATTTTCCTCAGACAGCAAGATTTATATGAACTTCTTGCATATCTGCCCTAGTATTTCATTTCTTTCCTGTTTATAAATCACTCACGACTCTCACTAATTACAGTATTTACACTACATTTACCCCCCCCCCTTTTTCCCGATTCCTCTCCTCCCCCTCCTGGGCCCTGACCCCGCTCCTCCCTGCCCCAAAGATCTAGCCTGATTTTACTCACACTGCATGAGAGATATATTTTGTCTAAATCACTCTACAATGTATTACATGGCAGCGATTTAAATACTGCCTAATTATAATATTGTCCAAACCTGAGAATGTGTCCATTTCAGATTGCTTGAGGCTAAACGCCTCAAAGGTTTGCTTTTTTTTTTTTTTTTTGGAAAGTAAACTCAGGAACCGCCACCCCCCCCCCCCCCCCCCCCCAAAGGTCGGGGGATTTAGCCTTTTACTGTTGTTCTGACAACGGCTGAGTTCTTTATCACCGGCTGTGCTTTACGACTCGGACACCTGTGCATCTGTCAGGGAGCACAACCGGTACTTTTCTCAGTGCAATTCCTTATGTCAATCTAAGCATATAAACGGACCCTGTAAAACTTTGATACGTCGTATATCTATTGATATTATTCATACATGAATGTAGTTAAATAATAAAGTGAGAAGGTGTCCTTGCTTCTTTAAATAAATATTTTAAAAAATCACTCTCTTACGCACTCACTCACTCACTCACTTACTCACTCACTCATTCACTCACTCATTCACTCACATGTTCATTCATTCACTTACTCACTCACTCATTCACTTACTCGCTCATCCATTCATCACTCATTCACTCACTCACTCATTTACTCATTCTCTCATTCACTCACTCATTCACTCACTCGTTTATTCACTCAATTACTTACTCACTCATTCACTCGCTCATCCATTCATCACTCATTCACTCACGCATTCACTCACTCCCTCACTCACCTACTCACTCACTCATTCAGTCACTTAAGCAATCGGTCGATCAATCAATCAACTAATCAACCAGTCAGAGAATCAATCGATCAATTCGTCAGTCAGTCAGTTAGTCAGTCAAGCATCCAGTCAACCACGAAACCATTGAGTTTTGCCCCATTTGCTAAGAAATGACCATGTTATAAGATGTAGTTCATCCCTCCATCATCTCGATCTGATATCCTGCCTCACTAGTTTTGCAATCACAACTCTCTGCCTCACCTCGTTTCCCTCGAATTCTTTCTCGATGTGTGATGTTTATGCGTTATCTTGAATTCAGGGCATTATTGAAAAGATTTACGGCACTCAGTGAACCCTCTTGATTTGCTATGCCCACAAACATGATAAGATGGGTAGAAACAAAGAGGTTGGCACTCCCATCTGTACTGTACTTCATAAATATAAATATCGCAAAATAAATACTGAACAAACACTAGTGGTATCATAACCAGCAAACAATAAATTAAGTTCTGATTGTTTAAGTACACCACAGTGAACAGCTTAACCTCGGAGCAGTTTAATCAGCTGTTACACCTGATAAGAATGTTACTCACTGTTGCAAAACATAGAAAGAGTGGAAATGAATGTTTATGGTACCTGGTCCATTTTTTAAAATGTTTATTTCATCTTATACTCCCAACCACATTTACATGATTATATTCCTCAATATGATGTTTAGAAGTCGGTCACCCAACCAAGGAACATCGCTTTCTAGGTAGTGCATGGTGTGATCTGGACATTTCTGAATCTTCGTCAAGAGCTGCCTGCTATGAGCAGAGCGTGTACACAACTCAGCGTATGAGCGACAATCCCTCGGTCAGCATATTGTGATCGACCTTGGAATATCTCATTGTCTCTGAAATAAAAAGAACACGCCTCGAGTCAAAGTGCTCCAGTACCAAAACATAGGGGATGTGAAAACTTGAGCCTATTAGTGCCGTAGGCGTTGTTTTCATTCCTCATTGCCGTTGTCCGTTTAGCCCTCTCCCTCCTCTCCCCCGCTTTGCCTTTCCCCCAGACACCCAGAACCCCACCCCTTTCATCAAGCCCCATTCGGTACCGGAGTTAGTAAGACAAGATCAACAGACAGAGTGTATTAATCTCTGCAGATTTAGATCTTGAAGATCTAATTCTGGTCCCAGGGATTTTCCGTCTGCAGTGATATCCTACATTGTGCACGAAAAAGGCCATTAGAAACTTTCTCGTAATAAAACACCTTTTTCATCATAGTTTTAAATTACTTTCCCAGCAATTCAAACATAACTTTCCCAAAATATTACAAGAAGACCTCTTGTATAATTTCAAACTTTGTTTTTTTCCTTTTGCTTTCTTAAACGCTGCATTTTGTTCACTACATGTCAAAAGTGACCACTACGATTAAATTGCGCTGTCTTTGCAATAGGCCATGCTAATCAATTATCGGTATTTAAAACCTGGAAAGGCATTGCAGGAGTGGGAGATGACAACTAATCTAAGTAATTTGTCTCTGAGAGACCAGTGCATAATACACACTGCTTCAATAATCTGCATAGACGAAAAAAAAGTCAAAGCTGCACTAGTTACAGGCAAGTTGGCAAACCCAAATCGGGAAATTTCTCAAAAGACAAGTTTTCACAGAAATAGAGAAAAGAGGTTTTGCCAAAGATTCGCTCTACTGGGAGAAGGGGGAGATTTTCACGGCCAGATTCGGTCTCTGGCAGATTAAACAGCTGTCTCCAGCCAGATGAGACTGGTCTACTCTGATAAATGACGATTTTATTGGTGGTCTATTTCTTTTTCCTTTCTTTTTGTTTTTTAAACTCCTCATCTCCATAATTTATTTCACTAGTCAGACGGATCTGACTACTATTACAATTTATTTTGCAGTTCATCTTCAGAGGGTATAATTTGAAGTCTGTTCGAACCATCTGCCGTCCATATTTATTGATTGCCTCAAAACAGGGTGATCTTTGTGCATTGATTTGTAATATTGCGGCTTAAATTTTCGAAAATAAATAAATAAATTAGTTATATCATGTAGTCCTGCGCCCACTTTATTTTTCTAAGTGAAACGAATTTCATATATCTTGTTCTATTCATGGCTTGTATGTGTCCAAAAAAAATAGATATAAGACAATGAGAGACGAACATGTCTATGATCTGTACGAGGGGAAAGTCCAAGTATGCTTTTGTATGATGTCAACGAATTGCGTATACATTTTGTTATTGTTGCATTAGAACAAAATTATTTCATGTCGGATAATGTTCACTAAGACAGGGCCATACAGCTCGAGTTGCAGGCCATATGTCGTGCGTACATGGGCGCAGTTACACTACCATGTAAATTTGTCATGCTCACAGGTTGACATCAACGATTTGGAAGCAGAAGCTAAATAGATTCAATCCACCTGGATGATTTTATCAACATCTTTATGGCATTAGCTATCGTAGCTCAGTAGCCCTTTTTCCTACATTCGTCTTAGGCTGTCTATCGTTGTCCATGAAACACCGCTATCTCACATCTGTGTTTACGGTTTTTCTTTTTTCACATCTTCGTTTCCTATCTTAATTCATGTCTAGAGATTGGTCTCCTTTACTATTGTTGAATATTTTAAGCTTTCTGGTGTCATAATAAAGCTGAAAATGTTTGTCATTTTCTCATTTATTCTTTATTTTTTCTTAACTGTAGTTGTAACAAAGAGCACGAAACTTTTCTCTTATCTTTAGATGTCAACAGGATCCACGTCATTCTCTCAAGTTATCTGTTGATCTTCCCTCAAACATTGCATATTCGAGGACCCAAAATGCTAAAGATTTTGTTTTATTTAGAATAGGGAATGAAAAAAATCGCCGTGAGAACACAAATAGCCCAACCAATTTAAACTCCATATTTGACTTATCAAGCTGTCTGGATGTCAACGCTTTATTATGAATAATTAAAGCGTTGAGATATGACATGAAACATTATACTTCAGTTTAATCGTGATTCCAGACTGAACTATTTTTCACCGTCTTGGGATTCACACAGAAAAAGTTCGGGGAAGCTGGCTTATCTCCTACTTCAAGAACTCCGAACGTGACAGGACACGGAACTTCGCCTTAGTCGTATCCTGCTCTTACTGAGTGAACATCGGGTAATGTCAGCTTGTGAATGCTCAGCAAACAAAGCTGGGGAGTAGAAATAATTGAATTATATGTTGTTGTTGTTTTCTTAGCCTTCGTGATGTGCTCTAGGGTGATTGTATAGCTTGGACTCATTCTGAATCTTGGCATGGCCAGAGGCACGACCACGGGGTGCTAATATTGGATTGTAAAAGATGGCGAAAATATAGATCACTTCAGTTTAACACATGGAATGCTGGCCTATCTCTCTCTTTGCCCCGTTGGCAATTTTTATTTACATTACTAACCTTCACAATAACGATGAGTAATATTTTACCAATTGTACACTGCACATCATGTTTCATATTGTAAACAAATACGCCAAGTGGCCGTATTACATATGTGACAATTCACAAAACTAAATAGAGATGGACAATGATGAATGTGGTAATCAGCTCATTATGGGGACATTTCACTGTAGATGCTTGCTTGTTTATATAGTCTATTAACTGTCTACAAAGTCGCGGGGGATTCCACCCCCCCCCCCCTCCCCCCGAAGAAATTTAACTAAACTCTCAGCATTTTCCTGTGTTGTATGTGAGGGTTCGAGTTTTCGCCAAGGTATTTCCAGTCGAAGCCTCCATGTTGTGTGTTCATCTTTTTCTTTGTCTGCCTCTGCACCTGATTCTTAACAATGTAGATATCATAGCTTTAAAGTAGATATTGATAAGACCTGTTCTGCAAACTATTGGCCTTAGATAACAATACTGGGCAGTGCTGTCGGAGGTGATGTCACCATTATCAATTGGCTATTAAGTTGATTTTGATAATTATCAACCCTACATGGCATCATTCGTGCATCGTCCCCCGCATCCCTCCTACTCCACCAGCACTCAATACATTTTCTATTGGGTTCAGGTGTAACGATTAGCTGACAATCTGTCTCTATCACAGGTCAATATCTTGTTGAAGAAAGTGCAGGAGGGTATAGCAGAAGTCGTATATCAATGTAAATTATGTTTGTACATCTTTGTTTATGAAGGACTGCTGGAGAGAAAAGGGGGGGGGGGGGATGATCGGGGAATGATCACAGGAAATATAGTCAAAATAGGAGGAGTTCTCTTACCGTTTCCTCAAAGACACACGTATCTGATAAGATATGATGTGCGACCATCCAGTTATACGGTCGACAATCAGAAACAGTAAAATCCAGCCTAGCACTTACTCCATCTGTGAATCCTCATGTGGGATCTCAGGTCAAAATTTGGTGACACTGGACACTCAATAGAATTCTCTGCAGAATTACTTCTAGGCTCCAATGATATGCGTTTATCCACTCGGCTGTTCGCCTTTCATTTTCATAAGCTTCATTCCCTGTTCATTGCTAATAGCTTGCCTCCATTCAGGCCTGTTTGTGATCGTGAAATCGCATTGTTCTTCACTATTGTTACACATGCCGAACAATAGCAATAAGATGGGTATGAACACATTATTTGGAAATATACGATTTTGGTGAGTATCGATACCTCATGGTGAAACTTATTAACATAAACCACTTACCGTGGAACGTTATAAATGTGCAGTTAACAACGACATAGGCAATGGTTGATAAATATCTGATTCCTTGACAGACTAATATGATATGGTCGACATGATATCAATTCGGCCTTCAATCTAGACGTGTCAAATGGGTTGATGGCGTGAAAGATAAGCTCATTATTAATTCATGACATAAATATGTTCTACATGAGAAATATATGGTCATCATCATTTGAGAATGGCCTGAGCCAACTTCATCTGCTTTGAGAAAAGAACAAGAGTCGTTGTGCGCCAAGTGAAACCTGTTATTTAGGCAAAAGAGGGGTTTTGGCTTAACCCTAGAAGTATTAGAAGAAACTGCTGCATGTCAATCTTCCTATAATATCCGTGTTCAGAACATGACAATTTGGGCCTAATGGCAAGATGGGACCAGTACTTTGTTTCTATAATGTTTGTTATATTGTCTCGCAGGCAGTCAAATTGAGTCCTATGTCGTTTTTCTACAAAACTCAGTAATTGCTCTCATGTATAATCTTAATTCACACACCTTTATGTGGTGAAGAACCTTATGAGCTAGCTCGACAGTAGCCAGAGATATTGCAAATTGAAGAGACCGAGGGGGGGGGGGGGGGGGGAGGGAGGGAGGTCCATTAGCGCTGGATAAAGTCAGGAGCAAATCGGCTAATATGAACAGTTTAGCACATAATCTATATATCCAACTCACACTATCCTGATATAATTATAATCTGCTCTTAAGAGGAATATCGTTTAACTCAGAGATGGATTTTCTTGAATTTCGGCATTATAAAACATGGAAATTAAACTAGCTTCATCACAGTCAACCTCCGACTTCTCTATTGGAATCCAGCGACTCACAACTCATTCTCACTGGCCGAGCGACAATTGGAAAATCATTCATAGTCATAAGTATGCAAAGTGTAACAATGAATCCTTGGGTAGATTGTCCTCTTAACACTTCAAGGGTTAACGAAATCGTTAAGTATTTAAGAATCATTAAGTAATTTGAGATATCAATCCCAATATTTAGATTTGGTTGTTACAAATTTCATCAAAGTAAACGAACATACGTATGACAACACAAATATTTCCACTTGGAATCGTTTTATAAAATTTATTGACTCTGAAAAAGAATATGAAATTAAAACAGCATACATATGTTTTGGCAGTAAAAGGGTTAAATTAGATTACTTGCATCACAGCTCAAAAAAAAAATAAATAAATAAATATAATGACTTACGCAAGTGTGGTATAACGGCGATGACATGCTACATGTTATGATACGCTCATTTATGTTATCATCTACCTCTTCAATCATCATTTTTTCCCTATAGAAACAAATTTGTTTCTGGATGTCTAAATGTCCTCAGTTTCCTTCAGCGTTTATAGGATTAAATAACAGAAACTCGACCACACAATCGAATCTAGTCCTTTCGCATTTCAGACAGTGGGTCAAGTGCTTGACCGCATAGGATTCTTGGGTCTGCTATACTAAGGGAAACGCCGGGAAACATACACCTACATACAGATTCATACTCACACGTACACACTCATGGGGACGTGCTGAAGTGGACGGGTCTATATCTAAACTGAATAGTGCTAGCCATATGGAGGTGATCGAACTTAGGAACTCGTTCTGAGTCTTCACATAATGGCTGGAAATCGAACTGTAAATATATAGAAGCATAAAATATCAAGTCTTTTGACTTAAATATATAATACATAGAAAGTAATTCTCTTCTTGTCTTAGCCCTGTGTTTATAAGGCCTAATATTGTTACAGTAATAAGTTGCACGTTAATAATTCATAATCACACCGTTTTTTGACTTCTTTTGGTCTTTTCCCTTTTCAGCCTATTTGCGTGAAATGAATTGATTACCCTATCATACATTTGTTAGTTCAACTAGCATTGCAGATGTATATTAAGGGTAATGAGTTTTGGGATCTTTTAAATGTATATTATGTAGTATACAGCATTTACTACTTTTTTATGATACATGTAGTCTCACTCCGAAATGTTCAGTTCTTCCCAAAGTAATCGCATAATGTTTCAAAACGCATGATTATTG
>JBCEWB010056350.1:0-13912 GCA_039654565.1 Peronia peronii
TGGATGGGTGAAGGAATAGATGGATGGACAAAGGGAGGGATGGAGGAATAGATGGATAGTTGGATGGATGGATGGATGGATGGATGGATGGATGGATGGATGAATGGGTGGGTGGATGAGTGGACGGACGGATGGATGGATGGATGGATGGGTGGGTGGATGAGTGGATGGATGGGTGGGTGGGTGGATGGATAGATGGATGGACACATGAGCGGGTGGACAGACATGCAGATGGCAATATGTTTCCCTCTACAGAAAACAAACAGAAATGCTCTAGGAGATGCGTACTGAAATAGTGTATTAGATGTAGCCTACTGCAGCATGAAAAGCTGAAAAACGTTTGAAACCTGATAGATGAGGAGGACGAGATAGAGGGGCAAAAAAAAAGAAAGCTGTTTGAATGAAATTAATTAAAATTAAAACGAATTACAAATTAGACTCTCCCTGAGAGCAAGACTAACGACTGGGAGACTTCAAAGATAGCCAGACAGCCCTGCAGTAAAGTGGGGATGCTCTTAACACTCGTTATCTGGCTATAAAATCGGTATTCCATTAACTTCGGGCGTCGCAGGCAAAGAACCATAAACATTTTCTGAAATTGTTTCAATTATCAAGATTTAGATACGGCGCGCCGTTTGATCGGAGAAAACACAGAAACGGAGATGCAAATATGAAATTTGGTCTTTAGTATTTAATTTGTGGAATCACAAATAATGTAAAAGACTGGGTGAGCATGTCGGAGATCTTGTGCAGTGGAAAAGCCAACCCACTACTCCTTGAGAGCCCGCGGGGTCCGGAGTAAATAAGTAGGCTCTTTGCTCCCACCTGCAGGCAGTGAAAGCCCACCATCGGTGAGATACCTCCCATGGAATGCCATCCTCGACGTTCCAGTGGTGACATCTCTTCTCTCTCTCTCATTGCTCCTGTCTTCTGTCCCGATCCGTTTCCTCTCTTCTCTTGATGTGTAAACGTATCTTACCGTGTCTGGCACAATATAGCCGAGATCGTGCTGATGTGCCGCTAAACCCCCATAAACACAAACACACACTCTCAGAGAGAATATGTCTCAGAACAGTTTTTTCGACCAGTCTCATGACGGACACGCAGTCTTTTTGCACCTTTATAGTGTTAATCTTTATCTTGAACATGAGAACGACGTCACTAGACAACTAGATGAGCCGCGACTTATCCTGGCCGGAGATGTACCCACGATGTTTGCGTACTTACGCCTGTACATCCCTGAGACCCCCGAGTAAGCACCACTGTGAGCACTAATAATTAGTGCCGGGAGAGGAAGGTGAGACGGGTACGCGGCACAAGCCGAGGCTGCTTGCTATCATCTTGATGAACAGCCGGGCCACACGGCTTCCCCGCTGATTAAAGACATACTTGTGTCGAACTGAGGGAATCCTTTCAACTCCCGGGTGGGAGAGAGTGGTCGTTAGGTAAGCCATGACAAAACCGCTGGGATACAGAGTTGTGGGTGCTGATTGTGGACATAATTAGGTCTTTACCGAGGGGGTAAACCAAAACAACACACACACACACTCTCACTCTCTCTCTCTCACACACACACACGTGGGGAAATAGTGGTCGGGAGACGGGGGAGGGGCTTGAAACTGATTTGTTTTGTTTATAAATTGTAGGCTAACCGATATATCAAGTATATCCCCGACTAAATCCCCCTCCTCCCATTTCCAAAACTTCCCACTTTTCACCATTGATTTATTCGCCATGAGTAGAAACGATACAGGCATTGAAGGGTGTGGTTGGAGCTGGATACGATGAAACGGGAGAAAAGAGTAAGAACAAGATGTAAGAAAGGGATAGCTCAGGGTGACAAAAAAAAAAAAAAAAGCATAAAACTGACAAAATCAGACAGGAGACGTGGATAAGTAAGCCATCAAAATAAGAGAAAACGGCGGGGATTGTAATCTTGATGATGAGGCTGCATGCACAGGAAATGCAGGGCGAATCATCTCTTACGTGCTGAGTTACTTTAGACTTAGTGGCCCATGGCTACTTCGCATGGTTATAAACGACATCGCAACACTTGTCTATCCAAGACACTATCATACCCGTGGAACTTAAATCCGACTTACCGCTGTCTCCGATGCTGTTAAATGAAAAAGACTCAGAATACAGAAACACAGAAGCAAACAGATCACTGTACCATCTCTGACACAACTTTACGTTCTCGCTGTACGCCCAAGAGAAGCCTATTTCTGTTATTTCAATCATCAAGTGAGACGGCGTCGAGTGACCTGATTCCGGGGACGCCACGCGCGACCAGCCGTGCCAGAGTAGGACCAGTGTGGGAGCGGAGTAAGAAACAATGATATCCACCACTCACATGCTACAAGGGAACTAGGTCACTTTAAAAAAAAAGAAGAAGAAGAAGAAGAAGATGAAGATCAGCATATTACACATGGCGCTTGACTCGATGTTTGTCTTGCACAAGAAAATGAATCTGTAATAAAAGTGTAATTTTCGCCAGCGGCATGTTAGCTCTATAACTTTTGATTCTATGCCGGTTGAAATCTCCCGAGAAATCGCGACGTGCGAACGAAAAAGAGGAAGAGAGAGAGAGAGAGACAAGGCGTCCATACATATTTTTGAATACATTTCTAACCCCCCCTCCCAATCTTCATTTCCCTTCTTTCAATTCTGCTCACAGAGAGAACAGTAGATGGGTTGGATGTTTCCAGTGTGCGGACACCAGAGAGGAAATGGGTAGGTGTGTGGGGAATAGGCAGTAAGGAAATGAATACATGTAGACAGAGAGTGATAAAGTGGTCTCGTGCTAGGAATAGAGAAGCCTTTTTGCTCGCACTCACCATGATGAGGATATATAATGTTAAGGGTGGGTAAAGGTGCTGGTGTCAAGATAATAAATCTTTGCACTGCGGACTCACTGTTACCTTCACTTATCGCTGCTCGACATTTATTTTGAACAACCTGTGCAGGTAGCTGGGGTATCCGGGCTACACAGAGAACAAAGGTAGAGAACTTCAGAGACTTCTCTACCCGAGTGGTCTTCTTGTGCTTTGTCTGTGCAGATAGCAGACAGCAGACAACAGACACAGGCCTGCGAGCTGTAAACAAATGCCTGACATTTTCACAGCAAACATGCCCTTGTTGGAACTTCGACTGGCCCACGACCATCCCGTACCTCCTATCTGATGATACAATCTGTTCTGTCTGATAGCAACCCCCATCTGTGCTGTCTGGCGATGCTGGCCAGTACACAGTGCTCACGCCTCTCCGCCTTTGCTTGCCACATCACAGGTAAATGTCCCACACTATCAGTTGTTTTGCCATGTAGTAATTAAGTTTATACTACCACCGAAATGTCTACTACGGATGACGGAAGCCATCCCCACAGTCAGGTGACCACTGAGAGCACTAGATTTCCTGCAAACATAGAATCGTCAGAAAGGCGATAGTATCCCTTTATTTATCACTTAATATGTATATGAGACAAAATCAAGCAGGCACTCTCCTTTACCCACCCGAACTCCCTCTCTCCTTATTTTTGTTTTTACAGCTCTATATTAGATGCAGATATATATGTACTGCAAAAATCTGAGCAACTGCAATCAAAATAACGGAAAAAGGTATTACAGTATCAAGAATAATCATCACCAAAGATGTAATCCCCGCAAGCATTTTCGTCAATTCTAACCGTTTCTATCTGTCCGTAGGGTCTTTTAAGAAATCGTATGAGAGATTATTTACCCTCCCCACCCACCCACCCCCCTCGTTCCCTTCCCCCACCCGTGATATCCATTCGCATCCATCTATCCATCAAGGGCAGTGTTCTGTAAATATACTGTTTTTTCTTTGACCCGCTGGTTTCTTTGTACAGATTGGGTTATCCTAGAGGAAGATAGTCATCACAGGGTTTGCCTTGGCCTGAACCAACAAGCCACACTCGCCAGTGATGCTGTTCGGGTCCTCGGAAAACTTGACATGCAGGCCAGTTCTGATGCTGGATGGGGTATGTGGGATGGGCAATGTCGGAGCAGTCGAGAGAGTACGCCATACAATAGTGAGTGAGCGAGTGAGTTAGTGAGTGAGTGAGTAAGTGAGTGAGTGAGTGAGTAGCAGTGAGTGAGTGTGAGTGAGTGAGAGAATGAGTGAGTGAGTGAGTGAGTGTGAGTGAGTGAGTAAGTGAGTGAGTGGGTAGCAGTGAGTGAGTGTAAGTGAGTGAGTGAGTGTGAGTGAGTGAGTGAGTGAGTGAATGAATGAATGAATGAATTAGTGATGAGTGAATTAGCATGAATGTGTGTTCGTGCGTTTGCGCATCAGATCCCCCAGTTGTCTGTTATGTTAGTCACTCCGACTGAAAACTTTAGGCCGTACTTGCATGGACTTAAGGAGATGATGAAATGAAAAGAAAAACTAGACTGGTGTATGTTTGGGCAGGTGTTGTGCAACATTAACAATGTGATAGGGGAATGATGTTCCACATAAATCTTCCTTCTCAGCCGACTTGTAACGAAATCTTTAAAAAAAAATACCATCATGGACTTTGAAAACATACCTTAATGTTTTCTATCTACTGGACTTGTTTTGAGCCTCGTCTTCGCTGGAGGCTAAGTCATGTGGCGGCTGAAGGCGGACTGCAAGGAAAGGCACAAAATCTGGTCTTTTCCATTGAAATAAAATGGAACACAACCATTCTTCACAACCGATTTATCTTTGCTGCTAGACAGGAACTTGTGACAGAACGACTTAGATGCATGAACTGTCGAAGGCAAATTGTGTTTCACAATGTGAACAAAGAAACTGGGTTTCTCCATCTTATTACGGCAACTCACAATGTTAAACGGAGCGCTGATCATCACCATGTGAGGACTGCCAGACTGAGAACCAATCTATCCCCTAATTCAAACTTTCCATCACGATTTACATCCTCTATGTTTTCTCTGCTATAATATGAACCGTACACTCGAACTCCAGTCGAGGACAAGCCCATTTTTTTTTCTTTTTTTTTTTGGTCTAGGTTGTTCCATTGTAGGTCACCTTGCCACCGTTTGACATGTTTAGCAAACAGATCATAATAATTCATCGTGCATAATGGCTAGAAGGTGGGAAGGGACGAGGGTAGGTGGACGTATGTTCGCTCTACATCCCTACACAGTTCACAGTGCCAGAGCGCAATGTTCGGCATTCCAATGCCGAAAGGTTCTTCACCACGTGCATGTACCTCGGCTATACTGGTATTACTATTGTGTCCGAGATACCGTTATAACCGGAATCTATGAGAACTACTCCGATGACAACCTCATACCTTTCTCTCTGGCCCCCATCCTACCTTCCACCCGGGCCGTTTTCTATTTTGGTATGCGCGTTTTGTGAAAAATAAAGGGGGGGGGGGGCATGGATGGATCATGATCATGTTCGAACAAATTAACAAGTGTCCAAACTTTCACACACTGCTGTCTTTGACTATAATCAGAACTGCATTACCTTTACTATTCTAAACTCCAGGTCAATCATATCAAGATATGTCTGCATTAGTATTATTATTGTTGTTATTATTATTATTATTATTATTATTATTTGTTTGTTTGTTTGTTTTGCATGAACCACGTCGCATTCCTGCCAATAATGGTGAAGGGAATATAGTAATATGCCAATTTGCAAATCAGTGAAATACGGGATATACAGTATTTGCTTTTCCCGGGCCCCGTAAACGTCCTTGGTTATCAGTAAAATATCACTGTTACTCAGTCAGTGAAAATGCCGCCAAGCTTTCTTCCACTAATGGTTTGGATAAATTAAATGTTGGCGCGGCTCATAAATCTATCCAGATGACAGATCACTTGGCACTGTCTGTACCAGACACTGTTGCTCTGGCAGGCCTTCGGATCCGGGAAACTTTCGAGTCAGAGTAAACAATATTACGTATATGAGGGCAAAACCAGCAACGCCATATTGGCAGGGGTCCAACCCTTTACAGGCAGTACAACCTAGCAACTGGGAGCCGCCAGCCAAAGAATGGGTGAGATCGACCATCTCCTGGCAACAACAAAAGGATTTTGAAAGTGACAGGGACATCTCAGTAGCTGATATCTGACCACTTTCTTATAGAGAAAACACCAAGTATATCTATAGCCCTCCTTGTCAGCCAAATCTTTGAAAAACAAATAGTCCATGACATTCTTCTTCTTCCTTACAGGCAAAATACCAAGCAGATCTCTGGCTCTCCTTATCAGTCAGACCTTTGACAGTCAAAACAAACAATGAAATAATTGATAGTTAATCCTTCCATTGTAGAGAATCCAAATTCTGATGCGGTGATGCGGTGTCCATTTGCTTGGAAAAAACTTATGACTCTAATCAACCATTTACAAATACTCGTAATATAACTGAGGCTTGAGGCATCTCGCCTAACACAAGTAGCAGTAATTCAATCAAAAACTCTGAAAGGATCTCTCAGTAATTTACTAACAATGTTGTCTCAAATTCCTTGCTCGAGATACTTGGAAAAAAATACTTAAAGATCGCAGATCAGAACATTGCAATGAAGGCAAGCAGGTTCAGATACAGGTACATCCTAAATAGGCCAATTATTGTTATATACTGTACAGTTATAACCGGGAGTAGTTGGATATATCCAAACACGCAGACCATCTACAAGAGTACGGCCGCATGAACAAATTCAGGAACAATCACTGTTTACAGAAAGCTGCAGAAAAAACAAAAACAGAAGAAAAAAAACAAAGAAAATGAAGCACGGCACAAAACAGCTACGCGCACAAAAACAAAATATAAAAACATTTTGTTTACGTAAGCGGCCCAAAGAGGAGAAATTCCGCCATATGTCGGGTCTGGTGAAGGAGCAGACATATACACCGTTATGTTAGTTCCTGAAATGCTGGAAATAGCTTGGGAAAAATCACGTTTGACCGCTGAATGGAGGGTCGGTCACCTTTGAAAGGTCACAGTAGGCCTCAGGCATAATTCCAGAAGGTTAACGTCATCATTGGGATTTTTTTTCAAGCCCTTCAATCTAAAGAAAGAAGGATTATCTTGGCTATAAGTGGCCTTTATTTTTTAGTGAGAATTTTTGTGGATGGAAATTTGAATTTGGAAATTTTGCCCGGATAGCGGCGTCTCCGCCTACTCTCCACTGATTTTTAACGTGCGTAACGTACACACGGGATCTTCAAAAAGTACTTGCCTTGACCCGAAAAGGCTAGCCAGGAGACCATTAAGTCATTGAAAACTGCAGGCTCTATCCTTCGAATCTGGCCATCCCCCCATGGCAGATCCGAGGTTGGAACCCCCTACTCTGCGACGTGAGCTTTCCGCCGAGTGCATTGAGAGATGAGCGAATCCAGTGTGCTTGTATGATATGCATGCATGTGACCCATGGCTCTGGAGAGCCAATCAAGAAAGGTCCATCTGTCACGGGAGTTGAACGGTCTTAACACCAGGGGGTAGGGGAAAACATTTGACAAGACCAGGAGGGATGGGACTGCCCGTCTAACTTGTCACTTTTTAAATTTCATCATATCTCTAATAAAGAATTTAAATATTTTCAGGGCAAAAGTAATCTCTGAGATGCCAAACTCATTATCTGTGAGACAACTTTTAATGACAACACTTAACTTTTTTAACTCAACACACTGACAGCACAACAAGGAAACACCCCCTGACTGTTTAAAACAGATTTAGATACTAATGATGTTATAAAATGTAATATATATAACTAAACTTCCATCCACCAACACAGATGAATGACTGATGAATTTCAACGGCGAAGCTAATTCTCTGGATGCCAAACTATGTGGGAGATTGAGAAAGGTAAAATTTAGACCCGTACAACACACTAATGCAAAGAAGAGACAAATGACCTCCTAACAGTCACAGAGCAATACTATTGGTCTAAAGGTTCATTCAAAATTATAGATAGGACCTGTTATTACGAGTCCCACTTTTGCAACGCTTTGACTAAGCGGACCTGATCTTGACCGGCCAAAGTAGCTCGGACACTTATCTCTCATTTCAAAACATCTCTGTCTCAGAGACGATGAGTATAAGTAGTCCAACAACACTGTCCTTCAATTCCCACTGCCATGTTTCCTTGATTCCAAGTCATCAATATTGTTTTCACAGTCTTTGATGGAACAAGCGGGCTAGAACATTGATAAGTGGTTAACTTCTTGTACCGGATGTGAAACCAGAGAAACGAAATGTGTGTGTGTGTGTGTACCTAGCTAGGTTGAGGGAAGAAGGATAAGAATGGGGGGGGGGGGGGAGATAAGAAGCGCAGACAGTTTTAACAGAAGTCTGCAGCAGTATCTCTTCCTATAATTCGCTATTAGAGGACCACGAAAACATGAGGAAAAATTGCATCTCGAAAATATTGTCAACAGGTATACTTCTGGAACAAGCTATCATTATTTTTTAAACAGCGAGCAGATGTTCTAGCTACACGAAGGGTTCTCAGAGAAACTTTGCCCACATACTTGTGGCCTGCAAGAACCACTTGAAAACATCTTACAAACGGTGCTCAGTTGTATCCAGAGAGCCATATCCAACATGTTTACTGCCTGCCTAGGCCTCTTTGAACATCCTTCACAAGCTGGTGCGTCCTATCCTGGAATCTTTTACCTGTAGCACAGGTGATCTCTTGCATGTTACTTAACCCTTCGACTGCCAAATGACAGTCAAAGTGGTCAAAGATGCTCTCATTACGAATATTAATCTTTAAATTCAAATTCCTTTCCAAATGGCCTACAGTAACGTTATACAGTACCCATCTTGGATTGTAATTAGACCTAATCTGTCATTTAATTTCTGAGCACGAACAAAATGCCAAGATGAAAATTTTGCCATTGCGGCAGATACAGTAAAGTATTTTTGTAGTATCTTTGTGCAGTAATACGTGATTGTTATTTCACAGATCAGACAGTCATTAGTTCTATGTATACTAACAAGGTTATCGTCATGTCACTCATGGCCTCTCGTGCCTCACCCTCCACAAAATTTATGGCAGTGTCTTTCACTTTCAGTCTAGATTGCCTCAACCTGCTTTCCCCCCCCCCCTCCCCTTCTGTCTCTCTCTCTTATCTTTTTTTTTTTTGGCTTCTATTTCTTCTCAACTTTGTATTCACTCCCCCTTCTCCATTCTCTCCCCACCTCCCCCCCCCCCCCCCCCACCTCCAAATCCTTCTCGACCTGCATCCAAGTAACCATCCGACACAATATTCGAGTTCACCGTCCTCTCTCTTTGAAAATGTCAACACCGATTTCACAATACATGTACATACCTAGAGAAACCGGGACAAAGAGAGAAGTGACGGCGAGATAGAGAGATAAAGGGAGAAACAGAACGAGAGAGAGAGAGAGAGAGGGGGGTGATATCACGCGATGCCATCAAGTATTCCATGGCACATAATTATTGCTATAATTATAAGAGAGGAAACGAGGTGATTGAAAGGAGGGAGGGGGGAGTGAGAGACAGAGAGGTGGCGGGAGGACATGAAGAGAGACAAAAAGTGAAGGGAGGGCAAAGAAAGAAAAAGATGGGGGAGAGGGGGAGGGAAGAGGATGGGGTATTTCCCGCGCGCAAATCGCCTACCCGTATTTCAGGAGCTGCAGCATTACAAACTGCACACATAAACACACATGTCTGTTTACCGAGAGAAGTGGGGATGTCATCACCGGGCCCAATGGTGCCAGGCAGAGTGAGCACACCGGCACACACAACCAGCCTCACACTTCACCTTGGCCTACTCCCTTATTCTCCTCTATCGGGCCACAGATACACACAGTGCAAGCGAGTCGAGCAGGGAAATCTCTGCACTGGAAAACAAAGGAAAACAAAAACCTGCTCTCTCGGTCTCGCTGTATGCGAACCTGCAACCGTTTTCCTCTCACATATAATATGATGATGCTGATAAGGGGATGCATTAAGTCTAATATTATACTGACAGAATGTCTCCTACCACCTCAGGTTAATTAGTTTCCTTCTCCACCTCATCAAGCTAGACTAGCTTTGGGCAATATTGATTAAACTTAGCCTATCACGTTGCTTCTTTCTCTAAAATGGCATGTTGTTTACTAGGTGTTAATAAAGAGATCTCGATTTTCTCAAAACAGAAGTTTTAAGGAAAACGCATGAGATTTATATTATGTGTGTGTACGAGGGGGAACGGTTGTTCAATATCAAGCTCTAAGATCACCCACTGCCATTGACGATACCTGTACTGTACAATGGGAGACTGAGAACGCATATGCATGTGTGTGACCTTGACGGAGCTCGTTCTCCGACACCAACGCCTTCGCCTGGCTCACCCATCCATTGCATTGTCTCTCATCAGGTCACAACGCCGACTTGACTTTGATATGAGTCTACTTAAATCCTGCAAAATATCGAGAGTGCAGCGCGACATAAAACGGGAGCTTAAACCTAAAATTGTGATAAAAAAAAACTGCTAGAGTGTCGATGTTCTGATAGCCATGCACAAAAACTTTCAGCCATAATAGCTATGTTTATTGATTTGGGCGGATATCGCGTTCTATGGTTCTTTTGTATTGCATGTGTCTACATGATGGCTATTTCGAATGTATTTATATGAAAGGTATAAAGAGTGAAAGATTGAATAGGTAGGCCCCTGGATATTTCCTAATGAACTCTCCTCTACCTGCCAAATACGCCCCCCTTCCTCTTTCTCTCAATCTCTCTCTCTCTCTCTCTCCCTCTCCCTCTCTCTCATTGCGAGGACTCGCACACCAATACATGCACCTGAAATATCCTTCTCTTTGATAAGCGACACAGTCGTATAAGTTTATTCATTCAGACATGATGGCAAACCTTAATAATGTATCACGTAAGATATCCTATGTAAAAGCCCAGAACTGAGAAAAGCTATCGCACACCCTTCTTCCCCCAACAGCTGACCGGAGCGCCTTGAAGGTGTTGCAGCGACGATAGGTGTAACTTAAAAACCAGCAGAGATCTTTCCCTTCTTTCTCTGACCGCTGTGTGTTCACCTGACTCGGACGTTTTGCTTTCTCAAGCATCCAGCCGGCCATTGGTACCATTTTAGCGCTTTGTACCCCCTGCCTTCACCACGAATTTTACTCCATCGCCCCCTCCCCTCCGCTCCGCGTATCTTATCCGCAGGCTGACAAGGAGAGTGGCTATTTCTGTCGCAGATTAAAAACACGTATTCATACGGTATGAGAGCATATTTCACACTGGGCCGCCCGGGACACAGAATCAAAGAAAGATGAGCGCTGTTATCTGTAGCCAAGCCCAACGTTCCCCTGGGGGATGGACGGGATTTTTGCTCACTCGTTGGCACTCATGCCCAGTCTCAGTCAGACACAGACTCACACATCTGGCCATGTCAACAAAAGTGAGCACTCGCTTCCCTAAAAAGGTGGCCGCCCTCGGCTGCCCTCCTCTTGACACTGCTGTTTTTACACATACACACACAAGCCCACGCCCCTTATAAATTGTCCTTGTTTTAGTTCTCTCATTATTTCGACTTTAACTCTTCGGTTATCAGTTATGATCTCTGCATCTTCTGGACTTTCGAGACACAACTTTAAATTTTCAAATCCCTCTGTGACTTTTTGTGTCTCTGCGACTATAACATACAAAATGAGAACATAACAAATTTGTCTTGATGTCATAAGCTATAGCTAACCACTGATTTGAGTTAAAGAATATTAATAGAAAGATGGTGTAAAAGAACAGACTCACGAGATCGAGTATCCTGACAGCGGAATAGATAGAGCCAGAACTGCCGAGGGTTCGTGGCTTCGGTAGGACAAGTGGGCAGGATGAATTTTTCATGAATGATTGTTCTGCACCACTTGCTCCGTTTTGCTTGATTTTCAACGAATCGGTTCATAAATATTGCAAGAACTTAACGAGTTGAACAGCCTGTCAATATGTGGCTTAGTAGCATCGCTAGAAAGTTACAAGCATGAACTCAGTGTTTCATACAAAGCTTACCTTGGGCAGAGTTCAATCCCGATAAAGCACACAAATCCCTGGCCTAGACTGCATCCACAAACCACACAGGCCAGAACTCAACAAAGACCTCCAGCATGGGGGGAATCCTTGCCTGCCGACCTAGCCCTCCACACTTCCTTCCACACATCTGTGAGCGGCTCTCTTCCTCCGTCTGTCCGTCCGTCACTCACTCACTCCACTCTCCCTCACCAGCCCGGTTGTACTCACACACACGGCCTGCACGCCCGGCCCAGCTGGTGGTGGTAGCGCTCACGGGCAAGTTCCATTCTGTTCCCGGTACGGTGCCTACAGAGGCAGAGATAGATAGACAGACAACCTAGCCCGGCTTTTTCTCCAGTCAGTCAGTCAGTCAGTGAGGGGATGATGATAGCACGGTGTGACTGGGGGAGCCAGCAGCGAGGTGAGCAAATAACAACGTAGCCGAGTGCCCACAGCTGCCCGCAGGATTTGATCTCGGTCTGTTAGATTTGTGAACCGGCGGAACTAACCGATCCAGGACTGTGCCTGGGTGTTAGAAATGCTGAACTGTATTATCTGAAGTTGAAGATTTTGTAATAGGCTTCAGCTGTCGCTGTGGCAGTGTGACCCCTTTTCGCCTTATTAGCTTCTTTTACTAAGATTGTGGCAAATCGTTCTTTCTGATCTATAGATCCAAAAGCTGCCGACAAAAGACATACTTCTAAATAGCAGTGCAGTCTCAACGTGTGAAAAAAGAGCGATGTAATATACACAAAAAAAAACAAACAAACAAAAAATCAGCACTCCTCAGCGATATCGTATCTTCAATGGTACAAATTTCAGACGGCCAGGAAGACTCCTCAAAATCTGTTGACACAAAAGCAACCTCTCCGATTATCTTGCATTTTTTCCCCTTTAATTTTGAAGGTAAACGAAAAATATTGCTGTATTAGTTCTCTATGCTTCGCCTACCACTGGTCCTCTCGGCAGTCCGGTTTTCAAACACATGCATTGGGTAAAACGATTCCCTCCACTTACCGAGGACAGGCCAAGTGTTCCCAGCTCACAGCAGCCAGCCAGTTGTCCGCCACGCCCCTGTGACATTCCCCACACGTGCAGGGTCAAGTTCCAAGTGTCTTCCCTCTCCCCTCCCTCCCTCGCCCTCACATTTGAAATAAGCGCGACCTTTAAACTGCTTTCCTCTATTGTCTCACCAGCCGGAACTGCTTGTACTCAAAAGTCTTTAAGTTGATCGGCACTTAGAAGTCGTGGCATATGGAAATTATAACGGAGTTATTTCATTCTTTTCTTTTTGTTCATTCCTCTTTCCCCGCCTTCCTTGTCTCCATCCATCCATTCTTCCATCCATTTATACTTCCATCCATCCAACCATCCATTCGTTCACCCATTCATCCATGCATTCCCCCACCATCCATTCATCCATCCATTTCCCTACCCACCGATCCATCCATCCATTCATTCATCCATTCATTCATCCATCCGTCCATTCATTCATCCATCCATCCATTCATCCATCCATTTCTTCATCCATCTATCCATTCATCCATCCATTTATACTTCCATCCATCCAACCATTCATTCGTTCACCCATTCATCCATGCATTCCCACATCATCCATTCATCCATCCATTTCCCCACTCACCCATCCATCCGTCCATCTATCCACCCATCCATCCATCCATCCATCCATCCAAATTCAACCCCTGCCTCTCTCAGCCGAGTCTGTTCAAGCTTACTAAGACACCGTGGCGTTGTGAGCGTTTACTATCAAGGACACCGATCCGCCCTGATGGCTGACACGTCTGCATACTTTTTGTTTTTCTTAAACCTTTCAACCCTAAGAAAGTAGGATTATCTCGGCTTTTAGAAGCTGCCAAGTTTTGGTGAGAAATTTTGTGGGTAGAAATTTGGAATTTGGAAATTTTG